>VWPW01022918.1:264365-306362 GCA_013389825.1 Crypturellus undulatus
CCTCTCCTCTCCTCTCCTCTCCTCTCCTCTCCTCTCCTCTCCTCTCCTCTTCTGAGAGTTTTCTATTAGATCAGCCCTCAAAAACAGTTTATCCCTCAATTGCATGACTGCTATGGCCAACATGAGAGGAGATAAAACTTGTGGGTGGAGAAGCAAAACGACACAATGATGTCTTTTGTCCCTAGTTTGTTATTTGATTAGGTTGGCTGTAATGTGAAATAACACCCTACACACATACATGAGAGAGACAGTAAATGCTAAGGTCCACAGTGAAGACATCTACAATAATGTGTATAATACTGTAACTTTCAAAAGAAACAGAAAAAATAAGTGAGGAAAAGTGTGCGCTGTGCACACTTTATAGACTTCAAGACTCAAGGAAGATTGTCTTTTGAGGATGGACATTGCAGTAGTTTTCAGGATATCACATTTTTTAAAGTATCACTTTGGAAAGTTTTTATAATTTGATTATCTCTCACGTTTGTTTATAATTAGCCACAGACTGCTAAAATTGTTAAATTACAACAGTTGAAGGAGGAGGACTGTTTTTTTCAATATATTGGCAGATTTTAGAAGTCAGATAATGCAGTCATTACAGTATGTTAAATTGTGGTTCTAAAAAAAGCCTTAATATCTTTTTCTGTGTGCCATCTGTGATTTAGCTTGGAGGATTGTTAAATAGAACACAATTGTTCGCAGAAAAAAACAAGAGTATGTCCCATACTGCAAATTTTTGCATACTTCAAAAATTACATGAACAGACTCTAGACACTGTGATAAATCCTTGACTTTTCTGGAATAGTGAGGTTTCTTTACTAACTCTGTATTCATTTCTAAGCTATCAACTTTGATAAACACAATATTTGAATACTATGGTTAATACTTTTTTCATCAGTATCAATTTTCTTTCAGTAGTAGAGAACGCTCTACTGCTGACCGTCTCACTTTACCCCAGTTCTCACACTTGCCCTCATTACAGTTCTCACACTTGTTCAAATCATTCTTTTGGTGCATTTCTCTCAACATATAGAAGCATTCAGGATGAAGATTAATAACAAAAAAGCTGTTATCTACTCTATTTCTCTTATTGCCCACTTTCTAGCTTCTAACATAAGGTCCTTTCTCCTGACCCTTTTTTGATGTAGTTTTTAACTTTTAATCTTCTACTAGCCTACATACAGAAAATATTTCTAACTAGAGTGCCTCAGTTTTAGGACCTCTGTTTCTCTTTACATAATATCTCTGGATCATGTTTTTCACAGATCTTCGTATATGTGTCTGCCCTTAGTTTAGTTCCTTTGGTTTGGGGGACTTTTTTTCCAGTTTTATTCACACATCACATGTCATAAAAATCCTCCAGGTTTTCTTTTTTTCAGAATCTTTTTATATTGTAGATGTTTCTTTGTGGTCTTCTATCTTTTTCTTTTCTCTCTTCTGATATGTGGTGGTGTTTGAAGCATCAGTGAATGATACTATGTGATGTTGAGTAATGCATCAATGAATGATCTATTGGATCTGTTCTTTTGTCCTTTTGGACAGTTCATTTTCCTCCTCATGAGGTATTCTAACTTATACAGAATGGGTTTATTTGATATAGGAACATAGGACTAAGTAGTCAATCTGCTGCAGAGTGGGAAACTTTTTGATAATATCTTTGGTCAGCAGAGTCTGCAAAAAATGCATTTGTCCCCGCCAGCCATTACCATATATCACAAAGTACTTCCTTGTAACCAATAATAAATGTAAGTCTTATAATAAAAGCTAAAAGCCATCCTGCAAAATGTACAACAGGAAAAGATCATAAGACTCAAGGGCACTGACAATGTCTCACGTACCTTCAATAACAGGAAATTTGTTATGCCAAATGCCTGTGTGATCCTAGAAATTGTATATGTGCTATGGCACAAAGCACAAAACCACAATCAAATGAGCAACAAAATCCCATCCTGTGAATCTAAACTAGGAAGAATTAATTCCTGACTCTCATCACAGAATTTGATTTAGTCCTGGAGTTATAACCAAAGCATACCAGGTGGGCACCTATCAGATTTTTACTACTGGCATTCATTACCAACTTATTCTCCTTCCTAATGCTCACATTTTTTCTGTCTTTTGCCAATATTCATTCCTCTGTTTCTCTCCCTAATGTTCAAGAACCTAACTGCAAATTCACTTTTAACTTCTTCATCTTTTTCACCCCACGTATCCTTAGAAATTGTTCTAAATGTGCCTTCATTTCTTCATTTCTTCATGTGTCTTTACATTTCTCTTTGGTCTTCTCGGGGCAAACTTTCAGAAAGAAACAGTGTATAACCACGGCCCATCAGCTTGATTATTTTCACTCTTAGAATCTCTCCTTTTTCTCTTCAATCTGGAGTTCTCAAACTCCAGTTATTTTTTATTCACATGATTAAGTAAACTTGAATAGTAATATGCCTTCCCACTTGAACTTCGTTGTATTTTTTAATTCATCAGTGATTCCCACCTTAATATTTCAATTGCCTGCTTTCTTAACTTTGTTTCCACATCATTTTTAAATAAATGCCTTAAGTAATTTTGGTAACAGGATGGCTACAAGAAGTGAATTTTATATTAATATAGATATAACTGTGACGATTTTACCACACAAAAAATAATAACAATAATAAAAGGGAAATAAAAATATACTTACTATAACTACATCAGCTAATGTTGTTGAGAGTCAGGGTCAAATTTTCAAGAACATGAGGACACATGTCCCTGAAATGTCTGCACTTTTTCCCTTTATTCTAAATTTAAAAGGGATATTTGTATTCCTTCAAACAATGACCCAAAATAAAACTTTAAAATGTATGTGTGAAGATATATTTATTTTTTACTCCATTTTGCAGAGACATTGCTATTTAGAATACTCCAGTGCTTTGTATTTGAAACCTGTGATAAATTCATCTGGATCTGCCTTGGAATGACTGAACTCAAAGTCCATCTTTGTCCAGAACTAAACATTTAAAATGCAAGAGTTGTCTGACATCCTACAGAGGCTAACCCTTTATAGATGATATGCAGATGTCAAGCTTTAACAATTAATTCCTTATTTCATTTCCACAACAACAGACTGAAAACATATCCTAATGTAAAATTACATGGCAGCAAATAATTTTATTTCTTCCTTGCACCAGTGTCCTGTTGCAAGCCGGTTAAAACACTCACACATACTTGTCCCAGGTGCCAAAGCACCTTTCTGAGGAATGTGTTTGTCATGGCAACTCTTCAGGCTCTATATTTGGCAGCAGTCTACTCTGCAGACAAGCAGTCAAAGAACAGGCAACTCGTCTGAGAAAAAGTCTGGAGGCTGGAGTCCTTCAAGAGCTTGGGCAAATTGTGAGGGGGATTTTGACAGAGTAATGTATGCAGTAATCCAGGAGCTTGACTTCCAAGCCTTTCTGTCGGAAACTTGAATGTTCACCTTGGATTGTAGTATAACCCCTTTCGCTTTTAGTATTTTAATATTATTTTGTGGTAAGCTTTACATGAGTTCTACTCACTGTCATAATATACCAAAATAATATTTCAAATGTTTTAATGTAATTTACCATGTACACTTCGGGTGGATTTCTTATCTCCTAACATCATCTGTCTAAATGTATCCAGTCTAAACCAGTCAACAGGTTCCCTTGATAGTCACTGGATTCACCCCATCTGTTTTAGGCACCTATTTCTGGATCAGTTTAATCTCTCTCTGGAGATTCACTATTACAACTGACATATCAGGAAATAAAGTGAAATAATGGAAAGCAGAGAAAGAAATCATCATACGTTATCAAAAGTAACATTTGAAATATTTGAATATTGGAATTCTATAGCAAATGAGTTTTAGCAGCAAGGGTAAATGGATTTTTGTCAAGATGGACTATGCTGTTGTACGGCTTGGGTTACCTTTTCTTCATAATGCTGTTAAGTGTTTTGTTCTCATCTGATCTCTTTTATCCTTGGTTACATATATATTCATATTCAGGCAACAATATTAAATATAGTGATTGAAAGAGCGGAGCAAATTTGTTTATCATTTCAGCTACTGAAATGCAAAATTAATGAGGTGAATAGAGTTTTTTTCCGCATCTCAGAGCATCATTGGAGAATTTATAGGAAAACTATTAAATACCTGAAATGGAATTAAAAAATAACATAGGCATTTCCACTTCTTCAAAATTGATAATGATTATATAATTAAAAATATCCTTTTTTTTCAGTATTCAGAAACATTCAGTTGCCATAACTTCTTTTTCCTTAACCTCTGCATCCTAGGTAGACTTTAGTTATTAGTATCACTAAAGCGCTAAACACAAGCATTTGCTAATATACATAGGGTTCCAGTAGCTTAACTAACACTTCCATTTTATTTTGGTGGATTTAATAAATGATCTAAAAGAAATAATTTTCTTTTTGTGTATAACATAGTATTAAAGAAGTGCAGACAAAAACACTGTTCTCATAAAGTGTGCCAGATGTGCAATAATTATCTCTGGTAGTGATATAGCCTTGTATTTTAACAACTGATGTATCATAGTTGCTTGATATAATTTTCCTTCTCCACAAGATAAGACTAAGCAATGTTTCTGTCTCACTATAGAGTTAATAATGCAATTATAAAGCTCAGGTGATGAAAGAATCCCCAGAAGTTTGGAATTCAAAGGCATGAAGGGTCAGATGCTTCCTGCGTTTCTCCAGCTTAAGGAAATCTTGCTTGGATTAATAGTATACCATTTCCACATAGCTTAAATAACCATAAAGAATCTCCACTCTTCATCCTTCATGTTAGTTTTTGTACCTCAGCTTTTGAGAAAGTCCCACACCAACTCATCCTTCTTGAAACAGGAGTATAAATAGCTTCAACACTTTGATCAGACATTTCCTGTCACTTGTTCATACCTTTGAGCAAGCAGCTATTTTATGCTGCATTTTTAAAATGACTTTTTTATAGTTTAAGTTCATTACAAGTATCTCTGTTGGAAGGAAAATGAAGCTGAATCCAGCATAACAACATTTTCTAAATTACAAATTGTTTCATTTGATCATAATTTTCTTATCTGTAAAATGTCTAGATCTGAAATATTTTGAAAGAATATCAGTAATAACACTCATCATCTCCTCCTACTTGCATGTTCATACTGAGAGATTACTTAGTATGTCTTATATAAAAAATATATAATTTTCAGGCCCTGGTTCAATGTGTGCCTTGAAGCACATATTGAAAACTTGAAGTCTGTGTTTTTTCCCAGTGAAGATAATGGAAAATGTTCTTAAAGATGGGCACCTTCATAGACCCTTCCTTGAACATTGCTCCCATTGAAATCACCGTACTGATTCCAGGGAGAGCAGAAGCATGAATATTAGCCAGCAGCGCCAGTGAAAATAATTGCACTTGCTTTATCCAAATAAGGGGAAAGGGAAAGTATTTGCAGTGCTATAGCACTTCTTGTATGGAAGACTTTATGATGTTACCTACTGAGGACAGATTTTTTTTTTTTTTTTTTTTTTTCCCATCATCAGGGAAACTGACTTCTGGACAGAAAAAGGTGCCCAGAATTTTCCCCTCCAATGGTACATGTTGTAAATACTACTGAACACCAAAAGTGATGGTCCATATTGCCTGTTTTCTCCAGATGAATACATTACTGCAAGTATTTTTATCTCAAAGTACATTTATTGCAAGTGCGTTTATCATAAAATATTTGTATTTCTTATTTTTGCCCGTAGATGCATAAATCATGTTATAATTGTTTGCAGAAGCAAACTATTTGTAAAAAGCACAAGCATTTGTAACTGGTTCTTTAGAGAACCTTGACTAACAGAAGAAAGTGTTCTTTCCATCGTACAAAACTTGTAGAGATGTAGGAAATGTTCCCAGTTCCTTACTAGTAAACTAATAATTAGTAACTTTTATGCAGAGTATTTTTTTATTTCACTTTTCATTTTCTAATGAAAAAACTTTTAATTAACTTTTTTCTCATCTTTTGTGCTCAGCACATTCTGCTGTGATATGAGATCAAAAAAGTCAGAACAAATATAAGATCTGCTTTTTTATTGAAAAAAATGAGATAAACCTCTTTATCTTGTGTTCTGTGTGCAGAGAGGAATGTTTACACTAGTATTATGGAAGTAAGTAGCTGTGAAGTGGCAGGGAACCAACTTACAGATTTCTTCAAGATATTTAAGAATACTTACCTATATTAACAGGCTTCCTATTGACTTAAATAGGATTTCAATAGATCTGCAGTTCTTACCGTTTTATTGTGAGAAGAGAAATAGAAAATATGAATATAAAAAGCAGTCACTGGGAGGCCCTAATCAAGTGAGAATGCAGGAATATGGACCTGGTGACTGATTTAAAAGGAGTTTGTATATCTGTTATACTCGGGTGAAAGGGAAGCAGCAATGCCTGTTAGATATAGAAATCTTACGCTTGTGGAAGGAGATGTCTGAGTATCACAAATGAGCTTTGTTAAAAATATCACAATATATCAGAACATCACACAAAAGTGTGATTTTGGAGATAGACATCCATATATACGCTCATATTTTAACGGTAGCATCCCATGGCTGAGAAGGAGAATTGCAGTTCTTTTGTGTTAGGAAATGTAGAGAAAACATCTAACCAGAAAAACATGAACTGTGCTTTGCATTTCCTACTAATTTCTCCAATTATGTAATGTACTCAAAGTACATGATCAGGGCAAGTTTTTGAACACAGACTTACCACATCAGCACATACACTAACAATTATTCTCATTCCTCATACTGGAGGGGAAAAGAGCAGAAATTCTTGTAATTATAAGAAATCACTCATTCTTTTAAATTCTGGTAAGCAATTTCTACATTATTTTAGAAATGAATCTATATGCATATTACTGTATAACACTATAATTCTATATTATACTTATATAAGTAATAACATGTAACAGTGCTTTTTGAATTGTTATGGAGATGGCATTCAAACATAACAAAAACACAATTTAGAATTGTTACAAACATGCAAATTCAAACTCCAGTAGTCTTACTATTTCTATCCTAACTATATGCACTTTATTTATGTAGCAGCTTATAGGTTTGTTGATTGTATAAAAATTCCACTTTTCCAGTAAGTGTCATTTAAGATATCTCTCACTTTTATTTAAAAGTACCATATGTAAAGATTCCAGAATTCATTATTGTATATCATAATTCCACAGTCAACCAAGTAAAATGATATGTTTTAGCATACTTAATAATATTGATATTGGGAAATTACCCAGATAATAAGGAATAGTGCCTTTAATGTAGTAGTCAATAATAACACCAAAAGTCATATTGATTTTTCTTGAACAATCAGCTATAGCCTGTACATATTTCTCATACTAATAAAACCCTTCTACTGTGTACAAAATGAAAGCAGTTTATTTTTTTTTCTGTGCAATATTGATGTTTGCTAAAAATAGATTGGGACTGCACCTGTGAAGTGAATGCCTCATTCACATTAAATCTTGATTAAAGAAACGTGTGGACAGTTCTGTGTATTGGTGCCATACATGTCTACCTGTTAGAGGAGCTTAGATATATAGCTGTTATGTATCTATATATGTTTTCTTCATATCAACTTTTTTTTCTGGCTTTTTCCTTGCTTTCTTTTTTTTTTTTTTTTTGGAGGATGGGCAAATCACCATGACACGTTATCATTAAAAACTGTTTTGGAGGATGGAGGGGGAGTGTCACATTTTTTGCAGTGTGACAAGAAATAGGGAAATGACCTGAATGTATGCAATGCTTAAATGTTGTCAGATATTCATCATATTTATATGCTTTGCCTGCCTCTCTGCCCAGGGTGATTTAATACTACATTAAAGTAGAACCTGGGAGGACATCATAAACAGCTCTTGTTTAAAGGGCATTGTGAAGGAGAGCCTTTAATCTGATTGATGAAATAAATGGAAAGTAATCTATCCTCTATTCAACAGCTTGTTGATGATATGAAAGAATTCCTACTCAGGCAAGCAAAGCTTTAAAGAGAAAGACCTCTTTCATCCTGTCAGCCTCTCATTTTTAGAAAAAGTTAAGTTTTTCATCATGGTTCAGGGGAGTTCTTGTAAAACGTTCATTGAAAATTTAAGAGCAATTACAGTGTCAGACAGCTAGAAAAATTGCTTTTACTGAGTGAGAGTTCTCTGACAGAGGCATTGTGGGAGAATTGATCCTTTCTAAGGGATAAGTGAATTGTCATTGTTAGTCTCTTCTCATGACATCTAGCTAGATGTCATCTGCTTTGTAACAGAAGATTTGAATCAGACAACTGTACTCAACACTAGACAGTGTCTAGATTAGTTCAGCAAAGAAATAAGCCTGTACTCTGCATGGCATCAACAGAGCTTTTAAAGATTATGGATGAGCAAGGGTTTGAGGAAAAAAAAAGTTTGAAAAATCAAAAACAAAGCTTTATAGCCACTTCTTCAGAAAGCCTGGATGTTTAACCTGTAAGGAAGTCTGTCAAATCCTTGAGGAAACCACATAGAGAAAGATCAATAGAATACCTACTGGCTCCATTAGCTTGATGTAAAAAGGGGACGAGGGAAACCAGCTCTTCCACAAGAGAAGCTACATTATTCCAGGGATTAAGCGGGATCAGTCCTCTTACAGAAAAGAAGACGAGAAAAAGAATGAAGATTCTTGGTGGGCCAGAACTGGAGTGAAAGGGCTTGTCAGGTAATCTAACTGATGATGAGAGCAGTTTATTGAATAGGAGGTGTCTCTAATTAGGTATTCATTAACATAAGGGTAGGTGCCAATTCTAATCTTGAGGTAGGTTTGGGAAATAGGCTGTCATTCACTCTGCAATCCCTGAGCTAAATGCTTCGTAGTATATGGTTGCTGAATCCCATTCGGATTTTTATGTGAATTTTGTGTGTTTGGAATGCAGAGATACATTCAGTGTGTGAGAATGTCATAGCTTTTTTTTTCTCTCTGAATGGCACCATCTGATTCATTAAATATTCACAGTATTGAAATGTTATAGCATTTGAATATAGATGTGTGGATGTGCTATAGAAAAGATGTGTCATTTTAAACATAATAATGTTTCAGTCTGAAAGCTTCATGTTTCTGTTTTTACATCTGATTTGAATGTAACCGCAACTAAACATAAAAATAGTTATTCCTACCTAAAATAAATTGACTAGTAAATAAGAAATTATCAAGGAAAAAGAACAGTTAAAATATTTTCTGCAACATGCTCAGACCAGTACATGCTTAACTGGTCATATTTTCAATGGTATTTTTGAGGCCAGTGTTTAGACAATATCAAACGTTTACATTTTGAACTCTTTATTCTGGGTATGTCACATATTTGAAGGAATGTATACAGAGTACAAGTTAAATACTGAGAATTCCTTTTACTTGCTCAGGAGTTAAGCACTGATGCACTTGTAATCCTTCGTTTGTTTAATAACTTAATCCTTTAATGGGAAAATATCAGCATTTAGAATTAAATAATTTTGTTCATTTTGGCTGTGTTTTTCCATTGTTGTTGTTGCTGTTGTTATTATTATTATTATTATTGTTATGTATCTCTTTAAACGTTCAGAGGGAATGACCTTTTCATTTTAACTTGAAATAAGCTCATTTTTTAATGCTTTTGAAAAAATAAGCCTAAACAAAACTGTGTCTCCTTTCTTTAACATGTTTAGAACATCTTAAGATTTTATGTGTCATTAAAACCTTCTGAAGCTATGTCAGAACATTTTCAGGGAGGCTCTGTCACTAAAAATCACTGACCTGTACTAGTTTCAATACCTTTCCCAGCATTTTTGCCATTAAGATTCACTAAATCTTTTCATCAATGTTCTTGAAGCTCTTGAATGAATCAATAATGATGATGAAAAGCAAGTTGTAATTCTACAGAAAATATAACATACGAAATTGGTAAAACTTCTTTATAGCTTTCCATTTAATATTCTAATGGTTTGTGTTTTCCCCTTAGTTAATGAAATGCCCTTAAATAACTTGCTAACAACTTGATGCATTTTTTGTGTTCTAATTTCCTGAAGTATAATCCTGCTAAATGTACAAGAGGATGCATTACTCAGAACAACTAAATCTTCTCCTGACTACAAAACATGTCTTCTTATTAATGTTTATTACAAATCCATTTTTCAAGGCATTTTCTTAACCAAATCTATTTCTGCAACCGTTAGGGAAGTAAATCAAATATGTTGGAATAGATCTTAGCAAATATTCAAAAAGGACACATATTTGTAACTAATATATAAATCAACTGTCTTTTTTAGTTTCACTTTCCTCCTAAGGCAAATCAGGTAGCAAGTGAGTTTCACAGCGTGAGGTAAATCATATGCAATATTATGTTATAAGAAAGCCCATTTAGTGGCTGAAATTAAAAACATGATGCAATCTCTAGGAAAGCTAAAAGAAGCCTCTCCGCTGATTTCAGTGTGTTTTGGAGCAAGTCCAAATCTTCAGGCCAAATATAGTGCTATTTCTATGTATTTCTTTTCTTCCTAACTCCAGAGTTGCTGTATTTTGAAAGAGAGAGGGTTTGTTTTGATTTTGGGTTTTTTTTTTTTTTTTTTTTTTGATCTAGGATTTTTTTTAAGAGTGCTTCTAACCTTACTGCAAACTTCTAATTGAAAAGAGGGTTGTGACAGGCAGGTACAATGTGTAAATTCTGTATCCTTATAACTAAGACTAAAAACTCTCAGCAGAATGCAGAATGTCACTTGTATATAAATTCTATGTATAAATTCTACAAAGTATATTGTATTTTTTCTATCTAGACAACTTGCTATTTCTTCCAAATCTACTTCCATTAACAATACAAGGTAATGTGATCTGTGAAAGAATATGTGAAAGAATAAACATAGCACATAGTCTTTGGGGAATTATAGCTGAGGAGTAGAATCTCTTATTAATTGACATTTCTCATTTGCAATTATCATTACAATTGTAGTTCAAAGTCTCAGTTTTGTGCACACTGTGCTAAGGAAATATTTAATATGAAGTACTGGTTTTGAAAAAGAGAATTAAGAAAGTGATTTTATTCCTCTAGTTTATGAAATTACATTTTAAGCAGTTGCTACTAAAGTGTTGGCTTTTTTTTACCTTCTTGTTGTTCATGTTGTTTTGGATCACATTCTTGATGTGATCTTGATGTGATAAATCAGAATAATCCCAAGTTTTCCTTTTTTTTTTTCCCTCTAATATTCTCTTCTGGCAGGAATATAATTCTATTTCTTTTCAGAGATTATCACAATCATTGTATGCATTTTCAAGAATCACTGTGTTATACAATTGATGAAATTGTTTACTTTATAGCTATCAAGTAGTCATCAAATACTGCAGCAGAACCAGAACCATTTGAAAGGAAGCGTGTGTGTGTAATTGCTAAGTCACAAAGGAAGTTTATGAAATAGTTAAAGTTGGAATATATGGTTTCATTCTGGTATTTAGCTGCCAAAGTTGAATGTGATGGAAGGCATCTGCAGTTATGTTTGTGTAAGGTTGTCTTTAGTGGCAGAGTGTATTATCTAGTGTCACTTTATGAAACTTTCAGTGGTACAGCCTTTTTCTTTTCCAGTATGTGTGTAAGAATTACTTTAATCTTTTTTCTCTATGAGAAAAGATAAATATTATCTGCTGTATATACCTGATGAAACACTTATCTTTTTGATAATTAATGAACCCATTTTAAGTACATGTTATGCTATCCATCTTTTGTGGTACTGAAATGGATGACAGTGTGATTATGTCTTTGAAAGATAAGTAAATGTGTGTGCTCTTAGATCATCAGGCTTTTAAAATACCAGGAAAGTAGAAGTATAGCAAAAAGGGGAGTATTTCTTAATCTTGACTTATAATACAGCACTCTGTGTTTTTATTTATAAATGTGCATTTTATTCCACTACAAAACACATCAGAATTCACAACCTTCTGCAAATGCTTATATTAATATTTTATGTTCCATTTATGTCTCTTCCCTGCGTATTGGCAAAATAATAAATACGGAATATATTGAATATTACATGATTGAATGCTGATTTTTATATGTATGACATAGAAGTGTTGGTAAACATAGAATAAGCTTAGGTTTTAAATGAGAATTCTCAATACCATTACTAGTTGGGCTAAGCTTTGAATTCTATTTGTATTTATATTTTATATTTTGTCAATATAAACTGGCTTACAAAAGCATATGGAGAATGATAATTAATGGATTTCTCAAAATACTTTTGTCATTGAAGAAAAGTATATACTTTGACTGAATTTCATTATTGCAAAAGTATATTTTTGAAAAGTCAAACAGATCCTCTTAAGTGTCTTAAATGGTATAATTTTGACCGTCTGTGTTACAATATGGAATAATGTCCAATTATCTCGTTTATCATGGCTTCTGGAACAGCTTAGGCTATAAATTCTGTTTATTAAGGGCAAAATTATACTGTCAGATTCACACATGCTTATCTTTGAAAAGTGACTTGCAGACCACACTTTACCCTTTTAGAGAAAAGAGGGAAAAATTAAATAGGAAAAGGTCAGTAGATCTCTGGGCTCTTGTGTCCTGCCTTCTGTTTGATTCTTCTGTATATCACCTATAGACACAGTAGAAGAGCTTTTGCAGCTTGGAGGCAGTATATAGCTACATATAGTCATTAAACTTAAACTAGCGACATTCCAAGTTCCTTTTTTGGGGGGATAGGGCTGCACATGAATGCTCTGAGTCCACATTTCCCACAGAAAAACAAACAAAAAAAAATAAACAGAAGTCCATGGCTCAGAAGATTGTTATGTTTTCAGAATAGCCAAATGAAACAGTTACAAGATGAAGTTGAAAAGAAAAAGAAAAAGAAAAAGAAAAAGAAAAAGAAAAAGAAAAAGAAAAAGAAAAAGAAAAAGAAAAAGAAAAAGAAAAAGAAAAAGAAAAAGAAAAAGAAAAAGAAAAAGAAAAAGAAAAAGAAAAAGAAAGATTAATTGAAGTGCAAAATGATGTGAAGCTTTCCAGTTTGGCAAAACATCTCGAAAACTAAGCAACAGTCTCTTCCTAAAGGTTCACGGTTTGTCTGATGAAACTGGTCAGTTTCTGAGTCTGGTTTCTGCACTTGAGAAAGTGCATGAAAATCTTATCTGAAGGTATTTGGACCTTTCAGATTAATCTCATTTGTCTTTAGTTTGGACTGTTCATTAGAAAGTTAATGCTATCTACAGATATTTATGATCATAGGTAATCATGTAAAGGAATAATTAGGAAACACATTAGGACTATCAGTCTTATTTAGATCCCCACACTTTCATGAAAATTTGAGTGATGCCAATCAGTCATCAGATCATCAGATAATCTGAAGGGAGGTATGAAACTAAATCTTTGCTCCTGATCATAAATCATTTTCAAAATTATTGCTATATTTCTTTACTTTCACCTTAATCTAGTAAAGAGAAGAGTATATTATTTGTGACTATACGTTTTTTAGGTAATTGATATATGAAAACCCCTGTAGGTACCAGAATTTGTTTCTTCTCTCTACTGCAACTACAGTATTTGAAAGAACAGTAGACATCTATTTTCTGTTCTGTAAATTCATTTCCAAATGAAAATAGATGGGAGGTGAAAAGTTAGGAAAATTAAGATTTTGGACAAGTATGAAAATTAATAGCTATGAGATAAAAATGTATTTTAATGAGAATTAACAGGATATGCTTCATTAAATTATGCTGTTCGCCGTTCAAGTTGCTGAATACACTCTAAATTCATGATATCTTCCAAAGAGAGAGAGCAATTTGACTAACTTTCAACAGAAAAAGCCAATCATTTATTTGTTTTTTCCACCAGAAAAATCTCTTTTGGAAAGCACACTGTAGTCATTAATCTTTTAAAACATTTCCTATTGGAAATCATTTGTTTTCTGATACAGTCTCCTGAGATCTGTGATGTTCATGTTTAAATCTAAATGGCTGGACTCTGTTGGCTATTTTTTGCATAGTTCAGCTATGGAATACCTAATCCATCTATCGATTGTTAAATACCTTTTACCTTTTTTAGAAGTACTTACTCAGTAATGCAAAATAAATAACAGCCAGAAAAAGAAAGGTATGATTCACATTTATTAAGCGCATCATATTTTAAAGGGAAGATATCTTAAAAATTTACATATTTTTCACATCCCCAAAAAGTTACTGTCAGAACTAGTGCACACATCTCCCAAAAGGTTATACATGAAATTTTTGTTCTTTATGCAAGGAAGTCTCATGAAAAGTTCAGCTTTTACCTCCAACCTAGTAGTACTATGTGCATTTTAATTAAATGTGCATTCATATGTGCTTACAGGATATCAACAACATTTCTTTTTACACTGCTACTATTACTCTTATTTTGTTATATTTTTAGTGGAGTAATTATTCAATTTTTCTGACTCAGGGGGGTTCCAGATATCTGAAATCTTAAGCTGAAGTCTTAGGTCAGAGTCAGTCAGCCTAATTTAAGTGTTTGCAATGGCAGTGTGCTGGTTAATGGGTTGTGTGCTGGGGACTCACAGCTCGGCATTCAGAGCATCACAACAAGACGTGAAATTCATTCCAGACATGGAAATCTTTGCTGTCATTTCTGAAATAGTTCCTTCACATATGCTTCTTTCTTTATAAAATTCTCTGTCAAATATATCCCTTCCAAAATGTCTTTTAAATAGGCTTCTATTTTTCAATATTATTGGTTATTAGTTGCAAAAATTAAAAAAAATGTAATTCTTGTTGCATTGTATCCTGGTGGTATGATTTAGGTTAACATTTGCCTTTGTACAACTAGTCTATAAGGAGGGAATTGTATTTTCTTATTTACTTCAGATATTCCTTTCACTCTTTAGAACTAGGAAAAACTTGTTTTTATAGCAATTGATCACAATTATAAATATCAAAGCTCAGTTATTGACGGTATCACAGAATATGATCTCATGCCAAGTACTAATCAAGTAAACTCGGGTCACCAAACAAGGTCTGAAACAGAAAATATACAAAAATTAATTTCCCCAGCTTTTAGAACTTTGCATATATAATCAGAGGTGCTTGTGTTTTACTTAAATCTAGTTTTTAGGGCATAGACTATGTACTATGTGCATTTTAACTATCTAAAATAATGATAAGCCTTATGTATTACCATTATTGCTAGGCAGAGTTACTCTAATATGAATATCATACAAGTAGATATTGATGCAAAGACAAATACAAAACACATACATGCATATTTTAATGCATTCTGAAGTGCATTCACTCATTATGAATCTTTTGTTGACAAAGTATAAAAGTCTCTACTATTCAATCTGCGATAAAATGCGTTAGGGACCTGAGAGTTATGCATCTACTTCAAAGGAAGAAGAATATTTCACATCAAGAATATGTATAGAGAGTCAGCACAAATCTCCAGAAGACAAGAATCATATTATCAGTCAGATGATATTATAACCAAAACACTTAAATTAATACAGTAGCAGCATAAATGTTTAAAACACAGTAGCTTAATGTGATGCTAAAATGAAAATTGTGGTAACTATGTGAGTAGTTTTGTTAGGCGATCAGACACATTCCCTGGGTTCTTCAATTACTACTTTGATTCAGGCAAGGAGAAACCTTTCACTAGTTAATGTCCCACCTGTTGTAGTGCTAGGTGCAGCTCCAGCTTACTACCACTTTTTCTTCTCATTTTTAGTAACAAAAATATTTGAAATAGGTATAAAGTGAGCTTTCAAGGAGGCAAATACAGCATTTTAACCAGGAAAATAAGAACAGAGCAAAAGAGATGAAAAGAATTATTTTTTTTCTGTGCTCAAAAATTTTTGCTTGTTTCAGGATAATCTTTGGGGATATTAGAGAAAAAAAAAACACCAAATAAAGTTCTCATCATCAAAATAAAATCAACAACTGTTAAATCATGGCAATACTTTTGACCTTATCATAAACTTAGCATATCTACTATTACTAATAGTCTCCTGCTCAGAAGGGATCTTTGTGAATATCAGAATGTACCTATGTCTCTGATCCAGTTAAAATGGTAAATTCCTTTTGAAAAGTCTGTATAGAAATATCTTGATTTCCATTTTTGTTCACTTGTCAAAAGCACAGAGAATGTTGCCATTCTTGTACTCTAAGGATATGAGGTGACACATCTGACAAGCAGAAATAGATTGGAAGTAAGTCCATTAATATATCTAAAATCATTTTGTAAGCGATCATTTTTAATATACACGAGGGAGTTACACCTACACATCCCAGGAAGAATATACTCGCTTTGAATGTGTCTCATGTCCCCTTCCAGTGCATATAATTAAGTCCTTTCTGTTTTAAATATTTTTTTCTCCAACCTCTTTCTTCTTGCCTGAGGTATTTTAGAGTTAGTCAAACACAGACTTTTGACCAATGCTGCCTGTTTCTGGAAGAAAATTATGCTTTAAACTGACAAAATCTCTGAAACTGAACTCTGCAGTAGAGCAAGCTAGAAGTTTATTCCCTGACGCAAACTGAAGAATTCTTAACAAAAATCTTCATTTCTCCAGTGAAAAAAAAAAAAGTTCTTAGTTTGCCACTTGCCTGATGTGTAATTTTGAGAAAGTCTTTTCATATTTTTTCTGTCCTGTTCAGGTAGACTGCAAGCATCTGGGGAAAAGACACTGTCCCTTACAAGGACTTTTCCTTTTGTGTACAATCACTTTCCCAATTGTAATTACAGCTCAGTTCTAACCTAAAACTATAATAAGGATAATGAATAATAAGACTCTAAATAAATAATAGTCTGAGTAAAACCTGAAATCCCAAAGGGAAGAAAATCACCTACCTATATATACCAGTAGCTTTGTGGAAGTAGTTAACCCATATGAACACTTCCCATATCACGATAATGGGAGAAAGGACAAAGCTGGAATTTCTCTTGATCGGTT
The DNA here is from genome assembly GCA_013389825.1 of Crypturellus undulatus. Lineage (NCBI taxonomy): Eukaryota > Metazoa > Chordata > Aves > Tinamiformes > Tinamidae > Crypturellus > Crypturellus undulatus. The sequence goes on from VWPW01022918.1 coordinate 281,300, forward strand.
TAACAGTGATGCGAATAGCAACCTGGCATTGTGCAAAACTGTTCTATTTTTTTATCTGTATAGGAAAGCTCCTTTTTATATAAAAAATTCTATAGCTAGGAAATCATAAATCTTCTATATTCAGTATTTGGAATGGGCGTTGTATTGATTTTTAATATTGTTGGAGGAAACTCATTTATAGAGGAGCAAGTTAAAGAAAAAGTACATCCTGATCAGGGCTCCTCTAATGGAAGAAAATATTCTGATCTCTTCTGTGCTGCTCCTAATAAAAATGACAATATTGTCTCCCTGGAAGCTCTTGCATACCTCCCTTTTAAGCCTGTTTGTACTAACTTCTCCTGTTGTTGACCTTGGGAATTTACTACAGGCATTAATGGGTCCTTGTGCAAAGAAATTACACCCAAAGAGTTTGCTTTCTGACTCTTCTATGTCTTGTGTCTGTTGCCCTTTGTTTCCTTTTCTGTGTCCAGAAGACTTTGATGTCACCTTGTTAACCTTCCTTTCAATATAAATTCTAGTACACATTAAATATATTTTAAAAAAAATTAATGAAACAGTGACAATTACTGAAAGGTAGGAGATGCCCGAATTTTCTAGCCATGAGACTTTTCATTAACTTCCTAGGGCATACGCATTATAGCGATGTTTCTAATTTCATTGTCACATTGTGATTTTTCCTAAGAACTGTGAGGCAATCTATGGTTTAGGACAGAAGATCCTTGGTAAACAAAAAAATGGTCAGTATTTTGCTGTAGTCTCTTTTGCATATGTTTGCATATGTTTGCATATGTTGCTTAACATTTTATTTGTGAACGTATCTGGAGTATAAGAGTGTTCACCCAAGCCGTGGTTTCATTTATTTCTTCAAGTTACTTTAAATTATATTGTAACTAACAGACAAGGCCTGGACAAGGATGTGAAGTCAGAAGGCAATTTGGATGAGAGCAAATAATGAAACTTAAAAAACATATGTAGGGAAATAGAAACAGAAGAAGAAACCTATGAAGAAACTGTTGATACTGGGAAAAAAAAGGCTTTTAGAAAGGGTCAAAGATGCAAATTCAACCTCAAAGGCTGAATTTTTAGAAAAGTGGTGAAAAAGAGGGAGTTTTAATGGAAACTCTTTTACAAATAAAAGTACAGCAGGTGTTACTAGAGAGCTGCCAAAATAACGTATTTTATATATCTCAAAATGTAATTTGTGTTAACTGCTCTTAAACTTTTTTCCAAAGAATTTTAAGAACCTTATCCAGTGCTTCTAAACCAGACAGAATAACTTACAAGGGTATCTTCCCCATCAGTTTATAAGCGCCCACCTTTCCTTTGTAATGTATTTAATCTACCACTTAAAGTATCTCATAGTTCTGTGAGCCTATGAAATGTAAAAAGGTCCATTTAAAACTGAACTTGTCTTTCCTCTGAACTCTATTTCATAGCAAATACTATCACTGAATAGGACATTCTTTCTCACAATTATTTTCTCACAATAATTTCCTGCAATAAAACAATTAGAGCTGCAAGACACTGAATTTTACTTTATTTTTCTCCAAATTAAATTATATTTGTTTTAACCTCTCGGAGTAGCTCTTCTCTTTGCTAATAGACAATTAAAATTTGTTTATGTCTAATATAGATTAGGCTTTACTTGGTAGTAAATCAAAATTTTCCTAGATTTTTAGATGTGTCTCACCTTTGCATGTACTCAGGAATAGTCAGAATTATGGATAAAAAAAAGTCTGTGGTTTCACAATGATTGTTCTAAACAAAGCTGAGCTACTATCAAATAGTATTCTATTCTATTGACAGCAGATATGCATAAAGAAACCAAGAATGTTGATTTCTATTAGTTTTCACTCAAACAGAATTCCAGATGTTTCAGACAGAGATGCAAATGTGTATGGAGAAGAGTTTTCTCAGCAAATAATCCTGGTTAGAGCAATGTTGGCAGAATTGTGTCTCATTTGACAATATAGTGCTATATAGATGGAAATGCTGCACAAAATCCAGTCAGTTTTCCTGCACATTCAGAGAAATTAAGAAAAAAAAGGGACAACAACTACTACCCACTGGAAGAAAAATCATATTTTGACAACTTAGGCAGGAAAAGTTTTTAGTGGTTTTTATTTCCAATATTGGGGCAGAAGGGATTTTGTAGAGAAGAGAAAGAGAAAATACTGTTACATATTAGAGGCTGTCAGCATAAAAAATAGCCAGGATTTAACTGAGAATTATCAAAATTAAGTGTTTTGACTTTGTAGAAATGAAATAATTTCTTCATGGAACAATAGGAAATGTTGTAGTATAGATTCATCTGTAAAAAAGCAGCTTTTGGACATTTCCAATTTGTCAGCTGAAGAATTTCAATATTCTGATCTGTTCCGATAAAACCATCTAGAAATATTCTAAAATTAATTGGGACTGAAAAACTGAGTGAAGAAATTTAATATTCATAAAGAGTTAGTGGTTGTCATCCTAACAGTATTAATAGTCATAAAGCTGAACAAAGTTTATTCAGAATTTGCGTATTGAAAAACATACATCACTTGCCCACAGTCATAGAGGGATCTTCTGGCAGAGAACATACAGTAGATGTAAGTAGTGCATGGTCAAAACAATTTGTAATGTCCATTTTAATATTGAAAATTATTTATGCCATTCTGTAAATAAATTTTAAATGATTATCTCCAAAATTTGATAATCTACAGGCAATTTAGGGACCAACTGAAATTGTTCTATTCAGTAGAGCATGAATAAACTGGAAATCAGAGGAGAAGGGGAGACATATCTCCAGTGATAGCAGTCTGCAGATCAGAAAAGGTGCCTAAACACAGGAAATTCTCCTATTGATTTTTGGTGCACTAAAGACTTCACATATATTGAATATTATTTGTGATTTACAACTGTCACAAAGCAGTAGAATTGACTGTTGAATGTGTGGCCTATTATATGTTTATATTAAGGCCAGCTTCCTAATGTAAATACATGACATATAGGCAATATTAGGCATCATTTTTTTAAAAAGTTGGATTTCAATTATTAGTGAGATTTTGTATGCAAATGATCTCTTTTATAAATCCAGTGCATACATAATCCTATGTAATATATATATTACATATATTGTTATATTTAAGAAGTGCAAAGCAAAAGTCTTTGACTTATTTTCTAAAGTATTTGGGCTTCAAAGCAAAAGCACAGCATCTTTGTCGTATTGAGTATTTTAAGAGCTTTTGGAAAATAAGCACTTGCACTGTCAGTATAAGTTATAGCCCAGTTGGTCAACAGTTTTGAGATTTTTCACCTGGAAAATTCTGACTAAATGGCTGTAATGTTCAACTGCATGAGAATGGTCTGAAAAACCTCCTGAGGTCTCTTCATCCAAGCTTCAGCCTGAATTGTTCTGTGAGCCCATGAACTACTGTGGAGGACACAGTCGTGAGATCAGCACACTTTCACCTCTCGTATTAATGTTCTGCTGTTCACAGTAAGAAATCAAGATATTTTAAGTTAGAAATAGGAAACAAAGTTTGAGCTATAGTGGATAGCGTACTTACTGGGTGGAATGGGCACAGGAGGACTCTTTGGGTTTTACTTTTTTTTGGTTTGTTGTTCTTTTTTGGGGGGATTGTTTGTTTTTGTTTGTTGGGTTGCCAATGTTTCACTTGAATTATAGCAATCCCTGGAACATGAATCAGACATTCTACCATATCTAAAGTGCTTGCTTTAGGAACTGGGATGGAGGTCTGTATTTCATCTTTCTAAACTGTTTCCTGCATAAAAATACAACTCCAGAGAAATCAGGTTCAGATAAGGCACCTGTACTGAGGCAGTGAAAAAAAAAGAGAATATGAAGAGGTCACTTTACTGTGAGCCACTTCCTCAGGTTAATGTTGGAGTCAAGGACATATACATGTAATTTTATATACATGTAATTTTATTTTGTGATAGATTTATATAGTCGTTATATAGTAAATGTTTGTTCCTAACTAACACTGTTTTAAATAGTCATCTATGTTGTTACCGAATAAAACACCAAGTGAGAAGATCCAACTACATTAATTATACCATGTCAAATTTTGTTACCTTAATTGCAATCTTATGGCACTGTAAAATATTTTGACATTCTTCATAATGTGACCTATCTTCTACAGTTCCCCATTCTCCCATAAAACAAAGAACTCACACAATTAACTAATAAGTCGTAAAAATTAGTATTTATCTTTACCCACCTATTGGCAGAAAAAGGTAGAATGGCACAATCTTTTAATTTTTGAAATATTTGACAGTTCCTCGAGAAAAAAAATATTTCTTTAACAAGTAACATTTTCAAAATTTTCCTGATGTGGAAAAATTCAACTTGTTCATCTTATGATGATTTAAAAAAAAAAAAAAAGGGTAAATGTTAAATGTTAAAATTTTGCTTCTGAATTTAAAACAACTGTAGCTGTTACCTCATAAACAATCAGGTGCAAGGAAATTGAAATGGAAAAGGATATTTCAGATTTTTTAGCTCTTTTTTTCCTGTAAATTCCTGTCGCTATTCACTGGAATGTATTTTTTTAAGGTATGAAAACGGTCTGTTTTGAATATTCATTCCTAATTAACTCTTCTGATTTTGAGATAAAAATCATTTATTTTCTTAGCAATTTATGTCCTGCTGTAGGGAAAATCTTTCATGACATTTGTTTAGACTCTGTGAATTCAGAGTCTGAGTTTAGCATTGTTTAGAATCTGTAGACACAAAACAGTTATGTTAGTCTCTAATTTCCAAACATTAGTTGAAAAATTGAGACAACTCCATTGTTTTTAGATGAAGATATATGTGTATTTGAGATATATGTGTATTTTCAGTAGGAAGAAATACATTATTATAGTAAATGGGTAAATGCTGTAAAATGATTATGTTATTCAAGGTATAAATTACTATGTAAACTCAATTTGAAATAAGGTTCATTTTTGTAACTGGATTACCTAATTCCATGTAACAAAATCCTGGGTCTGTGTTTCATCATTTTGAAGCAGGTAGTAAAGGTCCCTAATCACAGTTTGATGTGCAGATTTGCATGGTATCTCAGCAATCAGGTTCCTTGAGCTGGTGAGGAGTCATGCAGAGGAAAGACCACTTTTATAATGACCTTTCCAGCCAGTGTCCAAGTTCTAGCAGATCATGCCCAATATCTACTGCATTTGTAAACAAGATAGCAACTGCCTCTAGGCAACTAACCCTACCAGGGAACTAATGAATTTTTAAAGGTGAAAATTCTCATATTAATACATTTATTAATGAGCTGTAAAATCACACAAGAACAAATTTATATTTAAGTATCTATTTAACTCTGCCTAATGTCTCTATGCTTATAGTTCATTAGGTGTTTACTCTCACGGGGTCTTCAGAAAGTAATTTCTGAAGCAGGAACATACTAATTCTCTGTTACAACATTTGTTTTAGTTTTGGATACTGTCTAAACTACTAAGAATGAGCCAATCTGAGTTATCTTACTAAATTCTACATGTAATTGTGAATCATCACTGCGCCATATAGGGATGGGAAGAGTTAAAGCCATCTGAACGCAGACATAAGGATGTCCAGTACATAATTATACTGGACTTGTTAATTGATGAGGTGGGAAACAGAGAGAAGGAGAGATAAAAATGAGCCAGTTCTTCAAAATGTCACTTAGTGCCCTGGTGTCACAGACAATGAAGGAGCAAATCTTCACAGGAGAGGGAAACTAGAAATTCTCTGCTTAGGTGAGCATCGACAATTAAGCAAATTATTCACAAAGAATTGTCATACAATTTTTATGTCTCCGGCTTGGTTGCTTCTTTTGGTATTGCTGATATCCACTGAGGTCAAGACCTGACATGTTAGAGAATTTCAGGAGTGTCTCTCCTTAGCTAGGAGACAGTGTGAAGAAGAAGTTGCTGAGAAATAGATATAAATTATTACTGACTGCAAATGTCCGAGAGGTGAGATATAAAGCCAAAGTGCTTCAGTTGAAGAGGCCTCATCTATGCTGTGTGAGGAGAACTCTGATTTATATATAGATATAGATATAGATATTTAGGGAAAAAAGTGGCATATCTCAAAAGAATTTGTTTCCTGAAATCTATGTGAGGAATTAAACTAATAATTTGGAATGAAGTCCTGGATTTGGAAAAGATAACAATATAAATTCAGCACACTTTAGTAACCGGTGGTAAAATGCACACACACAGTCTTACACAGGTTTCTGAGATTTGTCATTCTTCACTAAAGTAGAACTATTTGCCATTAACTTTTACAGCTATTTCCAATTATCTTCTTCACAACAGTCCTGACCTCTTAATCTCAAGATTTTCAGATATATTTAATTTGAAATGCCATAGAGTTCCAGAGAAGGAAATATTCAAAACACACACGCGAAAAAAAACGATGGCATGAACATCTCTTTGACTTATCCCGCTGTGTGTTAAGACCTTATCCAAATGCTATTTGACAAAAATGGACAGTATTTAAACCACAGCATGTACATGAAGGACTGTGAAAGAAAATGTAGCATTCAATTTCGTGAATAGAACGAGACCTACTTTTAGAACTAAAAGGTGTTCCTCATATTGCACTCTTTATGCTGCTCAGCTACACAGGGCTGGGGATGTCAAAGATTAGAGCCATCCATAATTTACTGCAAGTTGAGAACCTAAGATACGAGTTTGACACTAGAGGAAGGAAGCAGTCTCAAAATAATACAATGTTATTTCTTTTATTTTTCAAAAATCAACCAACCTAGTCTGAAGATGTTCTTTTCCCAAAAAATCATTAGATCATTTGATTTTCCCTCACCTAGTCTTGTGTGGATTAGATATCTTGTGGACCCGTTTCTAGCTGAGCAGATCTGGACCAGTGATGTTCACATTACACATTAAACAGGTTGTGCAAGGGCAGAAAACCTTTGGTTTCTTTTCAGAAAAAAAAATCAGAGGGAGAAAGCAAAAATAACAAAAACAAAAACTGAAGTTCTAGGATGTACGACTTCTTTTTTTTTTTTACTTAAAGCATTTTTTACTTTTAAGTAAAAAGAAAAAAACTTTAGTCTGAGCTGAGCAGACTGGAAACTGTTACTTTTCCAGGCTGGTATACTAGTTTAATTGAGAAGAGCTGGTAGTCTCGGTTTGGGAATACTGGAACGTCAGATAAGGAAAAGAGTGGTAGACTTGAAAGAACACTGAAGTCTTTTTCTAGCTTTAGGCTGAACAGAACACAAATCCTCTGCCAATGAAAACTGTTACCAGTAGTAGTCTACACAAAATGCTTGGCTGCTAGCCGACATCAGCTTTCCCTTTCCAGATTCCTGTGATGTGGGCAGTGTGGACCTGTTACTTTCCCTGTACATAGAGCACAAAGGAATAAATGCTTTTGTTGTTGTTGTTGTTATTGTTAAAGTGAAGCTGGCAAATATTTTTATTTTCTGCAACAAGTCTTGGCAGTGCCTGTAAACCAGCTGTGCACAGTGAAGCACCTGTACAATAGAGAAGCAAGCAATAATAAAAAGCTAGCAATAACTGAGTGAAGTCATTTTTTATTTTTTTCTCTCATTTAATGTCAAGTTGTGAAACATTTTACATTTTTCTAAGGCAAGGTTTCTTTGACTGTTCAGAAACCAGCTGAGAACAGGAACCTACTTCTACACTTTAATAAAATGAAACAGGACAAAGAAACTACGTGAACTTAGTAGTCTTTTTTAATCCTCTGTGTAATCACGGTTGGGCAAATATTTTTATATGCAGTGGTAAAAGTCACTCAGCAAACCACATTGCACTACATGCATCACAGAATTACAGGGTTTACACTTCTCTTTGTCAATAGCATAGTTCTTTTACAGTCAGTGCCACAAGCCTTCTAGGAGACCAAGAATATAAGGGAAAGGTAGAAAGTCTTGTCCTTGCTTCCCAGGTTCCCATGCCATAAAATTTGGGTTCCTCTGAATTTATGGACCCTTTGACCCAGAAAATACAGTGAAGAATAACATGATATCTGCTTCAATTTTGAAATTCCCTCCACCTCTTAGCTTTATTTTTCTTAAAACATAAAACACTAGAGACAAGAGTACAAAACAACATGCTAAAAGTTTTATTTTAGAAAAGGGTTACATGCCCACAGATCAGTGTGGTTCAAAGAAAAAATGTTATCAATGCATTGGGATCACTTTGTTTTTTTTTGGTTTGATTTGTTGTTGTTGTTTTGTTTTGTTTTGTTTTGTTTTTCATGGGACTCTGTTCCACCAGTTGTAACAGCCTTTTATAACCACATCACTCCTTGTATATATTTTGTGCAAGTACCATAATTGACAGATATATATCATACAGCACATAAATATATATTCCAAGGTCTGTGTGAGTTAACTTTGGATCACCAGCAAAGCAGAGTTCTGAATACTGTGAAATGCTGCAGTAAGATGCTTGATAGACTTTCTAGCATCATTCTCATGAAAAATTAGCATATGTATAGATAAAAAGCAAGCATTTTACCTTTACTTGAAAGTTCAGGTTCTTAAGAGTACCTGTTCAGAATTTATAGAAATTTAATAACCATCTGAATAGTCTATAAACTGATAGATCAGCTGCAGTTAGTCTGCTTTACATGAAGAAATTCCAAATACACTATTTGGAATTAATTTTGAAGACACTTTTGAATGAAATTAGGAGATGCTAGATGGGTGTATTCTGCTAGATTTCCCACTGAAAGCAACAAGAAATTTGTACAAGTGATTCTCTGAGAGTAGAATGTCATTAGATATTGCTTTAAAAATTGTATATCATCTTAAGTGTTCTAATTTTTTAATTTTTAAGATTACATATTGCAATTGTATTAATCCTAACTACACAACACCATTATCACTTGGACCGTTAATGCAAAAGAATGGTAGCTTTTAAGTGGAAGTTGACCAAATATTTCATGCAGGTATCGGATGCTTAGAGGCATAGCAAAAAAACTTTCTTCTGTATCGTTACTTTAAAACAACTATTTTACTGTGCTGCTTTCAAATCATTATGTGCATGAGTAGTTTATTGATTTAGCTTTCAATAGTTAAATGATGCAAGTTTACATTTGATGTACATATATGTGCGAATGTTTCCTAAAATAACTTAGAAACATAAAAGTGGAAAGAACAATGGTAGCCATTAAATATCCACAGCACAGGCAACCTTGTGATTAATAATAAATGTTCAAGGTAGAAGTGTCCATAAGTCATCCCTGCAAACCCTTCTGAACATACTAAAATAAAAGTTAAGACCCACAGAAAAAAAAAGAAAAAGATCAAAAGCAATACAAATGATGATGTGTTGCAAGAAGGATGGAAAAGTGCATTGCCAGTGCAGTCTTGGGTCTTGCTATAGCAAGGAATTTAACAGAAATATGCAGATAATCTTAGGAAGGGAGCCGCACAATGCTAAGAAAGGAGGGAAATAAATCTCATGCTAAACTTCAGACCGTACTAACTTCATGTTGAGGAAGAGGCCAGGAAAAGAAATTCCTCTCTATTAATCTGACTGCTAGGAATATCTGAACAAGGAGTATCAAATGCTGATTTGTTTCTTTGTTTGTTTTTTAATCCAAAACCAGATAATATTAGCTGTTTTAAGAGGCAGTATCGAGTTGTTCATATACAATAATCTGTTAGTGGTAAAAAAAAAAAAAACAATGAGGATAATAGATTCTTCTTGTAGACAGCAGATAAAGCAAACAGTAGGGCCGTTGTCCCACGGAGCTAGAATTTCACCCACTGATTTCAGCACTGTTTCATTTTTGGTAGGCTAACCAAAATATTATTTTTTAAATGGCATGATCATGATCTGTTTATGCGACAACATGGTTGACTCATTGTAAATCACTGGTGCTGCTGTGATAACTAAATTGCCACATTTAAGAGTCCTACTCATAAACTAGACAGACAAAACTACAGTTTCATAGCTAGAAAGCACCAAATGGGATATGCAGCTTAAGGCTGATGGGGAGCACAGAACCTAAGCACACAATGACCTACAAGGCACCTATTACACACTTCCTTACACTACAAGGCATAACTGGTCTCTCGTTCCTATTTTAGTTTTCAGTCGCAATGTTTACTACAGACTGTGCCAGAATACCCTGCACTCCATTTCTTGGTGCAAGACGATGGCATTTCATGGTTTTTGCTATCTTGACTTCATTGTTTACATCATTGCAGACCGTTCTGCCCCTTTCTTCAAGACACCCAAACATCTGCAGTCTCTGTAGTTTCTGTATAGAACAATGCTAATTTGTCTTATTCAAAAAGGCATGGATATATGTTTCCAGAGGCAGCACATACGAGTAGGGAAACACAAATAGAAGAAAAAGAATTACTTTGTATCTTAATTGCTTTTACAGGCTTTCTACCAGTGCTATCTTCAAAATATATCCTAACTATACAAAATATTTTTTAAAGAAAATAATCTAAGCTGTATATGTGATTTTTTAACGTATCAGAAAACATGGCGTAATTTCAAATTTCAGATACAATATATGAACAAACACAGACCCAACCCAATATGCTAGCATTAAGTGAGATTCTTTAGCAGCTAAACGTGTGTCCTATGAAATCACCAGGTGCTTCGTGATAAGCTTATATGCAGTGATGCCCTGGATAGAGTTTTGCTGCTTCTGGCAGCTGCCAGTCTGAACCACAGTAAATGACCAAGTAAGTGTAGAGCAGTCAATGCTTCTTCTTTCTATGTTGCATCTTTCTGGAAGCAAAGAAAGAAGTTCTGTTTCTTTGACATTGTTTAGTATTGTTTTATCTGTCTTAAACTAAAGAATCCTGTACCTGTGCGTCTCCGAGTGTATGAAAATCTCAAAATATTCAAAGTTGGGTTGGAGCAATCTTATGAATAGATTCATGTATAAGGTTATCTAGTGCTTTATCTTTCTGGTACGTAGTGAGAATAGTTAGAACAGCTATTCTAATAGAAAGTATTAATTTCTTTTTCTGTAATCGTTTTATTATAAATTGTCTTGTGGGACTTCATATTAAAAATTTATTTCCTTCTGGTGTCTGTATTGCCATCTGATTTTGACTCCAGAAGACTGCTTGAAGTCCAAGTGAATCTCACCTAATTTTCTTTCCTGTGATGTGCAAGTTTTTCCTATTGTTTTATACTTTTACCACAATAACATCAGCATCCTTAGCACAACAACAGTCTTTTAACTTTTTTTCCATGCATATCTCACAGTCTTGTTTGATTCTGAAACTTCTTGAATGTTAGTGATTCTTTTGGGTGGATCAGTAGATTTGCAATGGTACAAAATTTGTTATAAGTTGTATATGCTGTAACAGCCAAACATTAAACAGAGACCACTAAAAAACTTCTATAGATTTTTCTGATTCCTTAGGAGTGAAAGAATAGAGGACGTAGAGAACAGAAAAGGCCAGAAAAAAAATGTCTGTGTAGCACAAAAAAACTTGTTTATTCTTTTACAACTGAGCGTTTATAAGGCTCACTTCAAGCTCAGTTCTCATGCTTATATTTTCTAGACAAATATATTCTACCCGGAATTATTTTCTTTCCTTCAGATGTCCCCTTATTTCACTAGCCTCTTTATAATACTGTCAATTATGATGTTTTTCAGCTGCCTTCTTCCATTAAACTCTGCCTATGCATTATATTGGTAACATTCACTTGTAACTAATTTAATGCAATAACTTTGATCAGAAACAGAATAGACAGAGCTAGAAATACAAGACACGCACAGGAGAAAAATAAAAGGCCTAAATAAAAACCTTATTATAGGTCTTAGAATTTGGGTGAAAGCTTAAATTAGTTTTTAATAGGACATAATTTTCCATAATTTAGTAACAATACTGTTTGATTATCACCTTTTTAGGCATTTGTACTTGTTTCTGCAGATTACAGCTGTGCAAAATCACCAGTGCCTGTGTTGAAGAGAAATTGGATTGCTAAAAGGCAGATTCTGCTCTGGATTAGTTTGACTAAAGTGTTCTCAGCTTTAAGAAAGTTGCAGGATTTTTATCCTCTATTTACTTCAGGAATGACAGAACAGAAGGAATAAAAACAAATCTATCAAATGGCAAATTGCAGAGTTAGAAAGTGATGTGAATAGGTGTAAACTGTTCAAAGCTGATTACCTGGTGGCTTGGGTATTGCTTTGACTGACTTCCAAAGGTTCAAGTTATATCTGACATGCTGAATGAAGGTAATGATATATGCTTCATTCAGCAAAGAAACAAATGTTTTGTTTCCCTACTCTAATTCCATACTTTGCAGATACCTACAGTGGTATAATATGCACTAGTATTATTGTAAAACAAGAGTTTATTACATGGCTAAGTAAGCTGATCTTTGTAAAAGTGCACAAGTGCATTGAAATAAAATAAAAACTACTTAATCCAATCTTCTCTCATACAATTTCTTTCAAGGAGAACAGACACAGCCTGTTAAAATAACAAAGAATGTAGAGTTTCCATTCATAGACAAAGTGTCCTCATTCAAACTCCCATTCTAAAGCTACCTTCCCTCTCAGCTTTCTTTGCGGCAGAGAAATGTGATTCCATGGAACCGACAGTGATTTTGTTTTATGTTAACTGGCAGAGCTTTTCAAGCCCTGCAGACCTGGTGACACTTAAATGGCCCACACTTTGGATTGTCTTGTTGTGTGGAAAAGGTAGATAGGGGGAGGAGGAGAAACATAAAACAGGTGGGCAAGGGCAAAGTGGCATTCACAACTGTTTCTCAGATCAGAGCCAAGTCGAGGATCATTTCTGTGATGAAACAATTGCTGTATTGAAATGACTTTGCACAAGGTGTTATATTACTTATGAAGTCCTGAGAATTCTGCAAAACCTGGCAAGCACATCACACAGGAAAAGGTAAGATCTTCTGAACTTTTAGCCAGGAATTCAACAGAAAGTAATATAGTTTAATGGTAATTAGACTAATATGTGCTGCTTGTAGAACTGCTGCCAATAATACCATGTAGTAACAGCTACAAAACGCCAGCATCTCTGGCTGTGTTAAGGATTAGGTAGAAGCTTTTAGAACTGTACTTGGCTTGATATGTACATCACTCCTGAAATAATTTTATCACTTAATTTCACGTCGTATGATCTTCAAGATTTTTAGTGGAAAATCCTGAACAATGCTCCGTTTCTATTTATATGGGGATTTACACCAATATTTTCTCTCTTGGCATTTTGAGAATCTAAAACAAAATCCTGTTTTCCTTCTGATACCAGCATGTTGCTATGTGGCTTTGATGAACACCTGGCTTACCGATACAATCAGATCATAAAAGTATGATCTAAACTCTGTAGTGTTGTCATATTAGATAAGTGTCATCCTATCTGAATAATGCAAATGATAATTTTATATAATTGATTAAGTTATTATTTTAATTTCTGTAATTTTACTAAAATATATGGGACTCTCCGTCCTTCTGTAGCTGTCTTTTTCAAGAAAGGAATCATTTTACAACCCTAATGCCTATTTTCTCTTTTCTTTCCCATCTCTTGCCTACTGGTCTCTCTCTGCTTCACATGCACTCTCCATGTTAAAAGGAAAGTCTCTTCATCACACTCCAAGATGTGGTCTTGGACTGGGATCTAAGATTCTGCCTTGATTTAGAAGAGTGAGAAAGGAGAAATTGCCAGTGTTCTGAGGTGTCACACCTTTTCTGTACACCATGTAGAGCACCTCTGCATCTAACTTGGGTCAGAGAGCTCTGTCATTATTGAAAAGCTATTGAAAAGGCTCTACTTCTGTGTACACCACCTTAGTCTCATTATGTTCTGTTGTTCCTCTAAAAATTAATACCATAAGAGTGCTATGAAGAAAAGTAAATTGAGGCATAATAATATAGTGAGAAGTTCTTAGATACTTTGTGATGAGGGCCAAAAAAATGACTGGATTCATTCACAACCATACATTTCTGCAGTCTTCTTAATATTGAACCAGGTAGAAATTTAAAGAAAAATCATCTGTGGATTTTTCCTCTTGCTGGCATCTTGTTATTTTAGTAAACCTTGACAGTAGTCATGAAACCTTAGGTTCAATTTTCTGTTTCTATCACGTGTCTGAAATAATGATTACATTTTATATAATGGATATTGTAACCAAGGCTTATTTACCTGAAAAACATATCAACTGATATATAATAATAGTATAGTATTTGTATAGTAAAAGTTTTAAGGTAAAAAAAAATTTACCAAGTATGTCCTCTTTATATCGTTATATCACAACCTGTAGTTGCAGTGCATTGAGAAGTCTTTTCATTTTTGATTAATAAAATATACCTTTCACATCTGAAATTACTGCTACCTTGCTGCTACAAGTTGTTTATTCTCATTCTCATCTCAGGGAGATTTGCATGACTTACAGAAACTTTTGTTCAGAGTTCAGTAAGAACTAGATCTGCATTCAGTTATGACATGATCCTAGAATTAGAACTTATTGTTGGATTTATGTCTTATTTTTTGCCCATTATGTCAGGTTATATCTCTATAAATAAAGAGACTGTTGAAGATACTGTGTATATGCCTACTGAGGTACACAGTAAACCAGTGTTATACTATTATCATTCAGTGACTTATTTGACCATTTTAAAATAAATAAAAAAAAAAATTCAAAGCCATATATCACAGTAATGTAAATATACAACTTTTTTGACTTAAAGTCCTTCCACAATGTACTCTGATCTTGCTCGATCTTGCAAAAGGCTGTTTTATACAGATCACCTGAAAGAAAACTGCCCTAACCATAAACTAGACACATGACCTGCTAATTAACAGGTCAGCAACTAAAGCACACTGTGTTTACAAAGACTGTCTAACAAATAGCGTTCCTAATAACAAACCTTGACTCAGATATCACAAAGTACGCCCAGTAGTATGCCTTCAATAATTTCCCACTTAGTAATTTTTCTTATAGAAAAATGTTACTTATTTTTAAATGTACTTCAGTTTCGGTTAATGGATTTGAAATAATCTCATATATTTGCCAGATCCAGCTTTGATATTTTTATTGGTGTGCATACATAGGCACACCTACATACACAAATATAGCTACAATTTATAGTGTATTATAGTTTATGAAACAGCTGGAAACAAATATCACCCCGTAAATAAAGTGGCTAATAGTAAGTGGGATTTTAAGGTACTTAGATAATGATAAGCCTTCCAGCTTATTCCAGCTTATCTAGTGGAAGCAGCAAAACATGTGGCACTGAGATGGGCCCAGACCCTTGAGCTTTAATACTGCTTAAAATGCAAAAGTTTTGCGTAGCGCCCACCCTGCAACCTGCCTGCAGCACAAGGCAGGAGAACGCTTTTATAGCATAGTTAGTTATAGCATATAGAGCAAGTCCACTCGCTTCCTTCTTGCAGGGACCTACAGCACTTTATGGGGGGTGTTGCAGGGACACGACGGGCAGTGCTAGCAGGTCCCTGTCGAGTCCATGTATCCCTCCACAAAGACCATCAGGACTCAGCTGAGCTATCCCGTGGTCTGGCCCTCCAATATTTATGGCTTAATTATCACTGAAAGTGTACTTTTAGGAAAACCAACCATAAATTTATACATCTTGCATCGAGTCTCTGGGCAAGCTGCTATAAAATTACACATCTTTCTTCTGCAGAACTCTGGACTAGCTTTGAATAGCAGGAAGGGAGAGGGAGGTATTTCTAGCACTGCTTCAGCACTTCTGTCACCACCAGCACCATGAGTAAGCAAAGATACAGGCAGAGCACACTGAAAAAAATGGCTGTGCTCCAAGTCGCACATTTCTTTTAAACACACACTCTTGGCTGAGAATATTGAAAAACAGTTAGAATGTCTGGTTAATGTTTTGATCACCTCATATGGTCCCATATATAGCTTCTTTTTTGTGCATGTTGGTGGCTGTATAACAAAGGAGCACAGCAATTCTGGAGTCATTCATATTCATTGTTTTTCCCATTGTCTAACTTTGATTATGCACAGTTTTCTTAAGAGGAGCTACCAAGTAGCAATCATTCAAGGGCTAGTAGACACAATTGGACCACTTTTGCAGGCTTTTTGCTGGCAAAATTCCTCTCGGAATCAGGTGAAGGAAGCAGTTGTTTTACTTAAGAACTGAAATCTTTGATTTTGAGAAGCCAGCCATTTCATCTGAAAAATATTGGATGGATTAATTTTGTTGACATTAAAGAATTTCATCCTACATGCCTGGAAATTTCATTCAAGTAATAACTGCAAAACTGGGTCCAAGTATGTGTGAAAGAAGTAAATCCTTTTTTCATGGGTTTTTGCTCGTGGCTATTTTTGTAGTTCTTAAACATCCTTGTTCACAAAGAAAATTGTAAAATGAGTTTTCCACAAAATATTAAACCCCAAAGAGTGCTAATTCCCAAAATATGTTCGTGTAGAAATTAGCCATTGAGGAAACTAAATTACCATATTCAAAATGAAGATGTGAAATGTAAACATCTTCATGTTATACCTCTCCTTCACCAATCAAAATAATCCCTTGCAATTACTAAGGGATCCTCAAATTGAGGGAATTCTCAATCTTTCTTGAGCTGCACTTTCCCTGTGCCTGTCAGGGGACACTCAAACACCATGTTTCACTGAAACACCATGAAGACAGAAACTAAAGCCAAAAAAATGGATCAAGTTGCCAAACTGATTTGCTGTGCAGCTTCTCAGCTACTTGTCCTAGGAAATGAGGGGAAATGGGAGCTGAAGTGGAAGGTGGCAGGGACTGCCCAAGCTGATACTGCCACCAAAATAGAGTAGTGGAGGTGATACTCCACACCAGGCCACAGAATAGGCATTCAGTTCCTCCACATGCGTGTGAAGGAACTGTCTGGGCTACAGGGTCCCTGGAGCAAAGGCTTTTTGGATTCCTTTCTGACTTGATGCTGTTGTAATCTCTTTAGATGTCAACCTGTCTATTTTCCCAAAGTTTCCAAAGAAAGCAGTAACAGAAACGGCAACAGATTCCAGAGGTCTGAATTCCTTGTTATCTGCTGCTAGAGATTTAGAGAATCTATGAACAATTCTATATGCACATACCCACAAACCTATGCAATGTTCAGGAATAAGTTATTTCTTTGCAAAAATAAAAACATGCAATTTTATTCTTCCCGTTGTTTGGAGATAAACACCTACCAGCTATACAGCGTTCTTATTTTTACAGTTTTCATTTTTCTAAAAAATAGATTTATAAGAAGAAAAGTGTCATGTTCAAGCATAGCCTTACCTTAATCTTAAACAAACTGGTCAATAGCCATAACATCTGTTAGGCAGCAAAGTGTCACATAAAAGGGAACCTTCTAGTCCACTTGAAATTTAATAGCATGTATTGATAGTTGTTACATTTTCTCTCCCTTTCTAGTAAACATACAATGCCAAGGTGCTTTGCTCAGGATGCAGTGAGAGGGAGTAATTACTTAGTTTTAAAAAGAGGGAGAGCGAAAGAGATAGCAAAACCTTTTATATATCGCTCACCCTGAGGCATCTCATCTTCCTAATGGGGATGAAGTGTGAGAGTAAAAGTAGCATTTGAAAGAGAAATTCTGTGAGTCTGAACTGTTTGTTGTTAGAACAGTTTATTGTTCTAACTGTATCTTAGAAACAAATTGTTTATTACTTGTGTTCGATAGCAGAAAGGTCAGAAGAATGCATTTTTTATGGCTAAGCGTGTGTTTTATTCAATATTAAAATTCTGGGGAAAAAAAACACAAGTACTGATAAGCTCACAGGTTTTGAACTTAGGCTCTATTAGTGTATTTCTTTTAAGCATACACAAAAAGTGACTAAGAAAACAGTCCTGTATAAATGATTTTTTTCAAGGAACATTTGTTCAAGAATTTACAAATCAAAAAAAAAGCTATTACACAAGTATCTTTTTTAAATAAAGATGATGCTTAGTAGAATCTGTATATTTTTTTTTCATCTTTTATGTTAAAAACTTTTTTGTTACATCTTTGTGCAACACCCAACATGATAACATCCTATTTAAACTTTTAAAACTATTTTAGTAGTTATCAATAGTAATATAATGAAGCCATACAATTTTTTGATAAGGGTTCAAAGGTCTGTACAGTGCAGATATAATCAAATAATGATGTAAAATAATGACTTTCTGTGCCCCACATATTGAAATCACAATAAGAAAAATAAGAATTATATTCATAAAGCCTCAGGAATTCCATTTTTCTACATGGAGGAAATTTTTATATACCAAAACACTTCCAACCTGCTGTACTTATGGAATTATGATGGGATAAATCCTACAGGAAGTTTTATTCTCATCATCTTCAATATTTCAAAGCTTTATACTTCTACAAATTTGCCAAAATTTATCACTAACGTCAGTGGATCATTAAAATCTAGGAACATACAGTCTTGCAGAATTATGTTGCTACTACCTTCCCAGAGGCAGTGGCTCTAAACAGGGAGCAGGTAGGGAACGTGTGAACTCTGTGTGTGCTCTCAGTGTGAGCAGTGCTGCCCACCTCCCACTTTCCTGCCTCAGGCTCTTCAGTCCTACTTCTTCACAGCAGTACGGTGCCCAGATAACTGTTCTGGGACTTGGATCAAGAGGATGATCCTGGTTAGACATGCCCTGCTCCATCACCGGAAATAAAAGAGTTATTTTTAAAACTCCGAATAGCTAGCGCACAGCATCCTAGCAATTCTATGAGCCAACCGAGCCAACTGCCAGCTGTGGTACACAGCTGGAGCAGAGAGCGATCGTGTAAGCTGGCATCTCCTCTGAAAGCTTTGGTAAACCACAGCCTCCAAAGGAGGCAAACGGTATTTTCTGAATTGTCTCAGTCTTCATTCTCCCTTCAGACGGTCATCAGCCCAGCCAGGTTCAAAGGTAGCCTCCTATCTACTAGCCTGACATTACGTGCATACAAGCAGGCTAAGAAAAGCACACCTTAACAAAACCGCTTCTTGCCATGACTACACAGTTTAGCTCATTTCTTCCCCACTACAGGAAGTGTTCACTGCTCCTGTCATTTAAATACAAGCCTGAGAGGTAGCTTAAGGTACTGAAAATGAGAGAAGTAGGGAAGTTTAAGTTTCTTTTAGATTAAGTTTCCTTAAATAAAATAAAAACAAGATTGTTAGTATATGTTATTAAATAATGTAATGTGACATGTCAAAAAATGTTAAACATTTGTAAGAAGGTAGCATTGTGCTGTGCACTTTCCAAATGGATCTATTGTGTCTGAGATTTTTAGCTACTTATTTTAAGTGATAAGTGTCATTCGGCATCATGTGTCAAGGAAGTACCATGTATTCCTTATATGCCTTCTAAGAAGTTACAAATGACACCATTCATCTCATCACATTGTAGACTTGTTGAATCTTGTCATTATGAAATGCCTACTGCCTCTAAATATGGTAGGGAATTATTTTTCCTCTATTCTCTTGATGATGGGCTTCAGTTTAACTCTGGGAAAAATCTACTTGGAGTTTTTAAAAACATTTAACAATCTCCTCTTTAAGAGTAAGCTGTTTATTCAGTGACCGGATTTCCTCAATGCAGTCTAAACACAGAGACTGCTATGAAATAAACTTAATTAAGGAAAAATACAATGATATCTTTGATTTTACTTATTCCACTGTAGTGTTGGAAATATAAACTTGTTACAGAAAAAAATGAAAAACAAAAACATACATGCACACATAGAGGATTGTAACCATAAGATAAATAATTGAAACATGTTGGGAAACTCTTTGTGAGATATAAGTGAATTCATTGAGCCCGCTGGGATATTTACCAGATGAAAAGTGTGACAACGACAGTACCCTCGTTGTTTGGTACATAATTTAGAGTATTCCTAATGAATATTTCATGTAGTATCATTTGTGTATGAATTGTAAGACATGTATATCAAGATTCACTAGGGGCACTGTCAAACTCCTCAGTTTGAAATAAGCACTTATAAATTACTTAAGAATATTGCAGAAAAAAAAAAAGGATTAGTGCATTCTCTGTTTTAAGCAAATCATTATGTCCCTTTTGGGGGACAATAAGCAGCTTTGCTGAACACTGAAACAGAACACTGAAACAAAGAAAAATAAACGTGCTTTCACTTCCATGCTAGCAGATAAGTTTCATTCCTAGATATATCCTTAACATTTAAAAAATGCATGTTGATTTGAACAATGAAAACCAAAAGTCATTTCTGTAACTTAAGAAATTCTGTATTTTAAGGATCAGGTGGAACACGGGAAAGTATTTGTTAAATCCATTCAAAAGAACAACATATTATCTATATCCATATTTACACATCTTATCAAAGCCACTTATGTGAATCTTTGACGTAATTGCAAGTTGCCTTTAATGATCAAATTTTGTTAAAAGTCTTTTTAATTCTAAAAATATATTTTAGCAAGATAGTTTATTCAGTGTTTACATTTAGCAAATATATTAATAGAACTAAAGATCAGTTTGGAAGTGATATGAACAGAATAAGCATGTAAATCTACCAATTAATATATTGAGAATGAATAATTCAACCAGTTTTACAAATGTACAGGACTGCAATATAGTACATTGTATACTTAAAGTAAAATACACTGATACAAATCATTACATATCTACAGCTACATGTATCTATAAGCTTTTCAATATAGTGCATAAAAAATGTTTGTAGGAATAGTATGTAGAAGGGTATGTATAAATTCTCCAAAAATAGGTGTCTAAAAGGAAGTCTTCAACACCTCTTATCTTCATAATTTTTATAAAATCATAGTCAAGGTTTTCTAATACATATTTGTTAAATATAAATATGGTACGTATGTCCCATAGCAAATCCAGTTAACTTTAGGGTATTGTATAGGTATGTTTTATTTCTTCATTTTTTTTTCACAGAATTAATTTCATAGTTGCACTGGCCTTTATAGAAACCTTTTCTTCAATCTCTGCAAAACAAAGTCCTTAACTTTGCAGGCTTCTGCAAGTGTCCACAGGGACCCTCTTCATGTATCTCAGAACAAGCATCTTTAGAACTATAATTTTCTAATCAAGGGCAATTTACATCTATGAAACTTGTTTGCTCTCTTTAAAAAAAAATAGCAATTCTGAATTGACTTCACACTGCACTATTTCTAAGAACAATATATAGTTAAATGTTAAATGGAACTAAGTATGGCATTGTCATTTTATTAATTAATGATACTTTAAGGAATTCTCTTTTCATGTAAAAACATCAAGAAAAATGATCCCTGGCATTAATAAATGTATTTTTTTCTTAATATTACAGGCAGCTTAGTCATAAAGTGAGTAAAACTTGATGTCTCAGTTTATTGCCAAAGGCCAAGATTCAACAAAGCCTGTTCTCAGCTTAAAGTACGTATTTAAATCTGTTGACTTTATGGGACTTAAATATCTGCTTAAGGACATGCTTCAGTTGATGCACGGATTCCCACTGGAGTCTCTGGCCTTGCTCTTATGGTTTCAATGATGCCTGTTGGGCATGGCGCCAATAAGCTCAATCTTGAATCCACTCAAGTCAAGAAGAACTCTTGTCACTGATTTCACTATGCGCAGAATGAGGCTGGGGGGGGAAGCGTAGCTTGCAGGCAGTGCTCAGCTCTTTGCAGCATACCAACATACTCCATGCTTTTCCCTTGATTTTATTTTTTAAGGTAATCAGAGATGATAATTTAAGGAGAGGGTTTTTTTTTTTCCTACACTTTTACAAGCAGAGACTATTCTGATCCTGACTCTTGAGGTGTTGTGTGAATCACATTGCCGTATTGGTTGTGTGTCTTGCTTTACTTAAACTCAGTCAAGATGTTTGTGGGAGGCATTTCTTTCTTAGGTTCCAGACTTCTGACTGTCTTTTACTTTAAAGTACTTTTTAAGCCTAATATGTCTTGGAAATGACTTAAAATTATTTTAAAATTTTGTCCCAGTGGATAAAAAGCTTTTACAAAATTCATTCCTGGAGATACTAAAAAAGTAAAAAAAAATAAATAAATAAAAGAAGGTAGTTATTCATCATTTAAAATGATAAATTCTATATATTTCTCAGTAATATGATAGATTTTTTTTCTTTGTAAGCCTGGTTTTGGCTACCTTTTTAAAATAATTTAAGAATACAGAAAGGAATTACTTTACAACATCCAAGTCAATTCATCGGTGTGGTCTATTCATGTTAATAGCTGAATTTTAATCAGAGGTTGTCTGCTGAGCTTTCATCTCTATCTCTCTCTCCTCATTTGTAAAGTAAGTGTGATAACACCTTCATAGAGGTTTACATGAATTTAACTACATAGAATAGGTTTGTATACCCCCATTAAACTCAGTAAAATTGATTTTTGCAGCGTTTTGAAAATGTAAAGTACCATGTAAGCATGAAAGACAATGATCACGATTGTTATTTTCACAGATAACAGTCGAATTCTTTGCATTTAGAGAGGAATTCTCAGTTTTAGAATGAAAATTCTGCTTTTGTGATTATTTGTGCTCTATAAATGAGAGTTTATAGAAAAGTACTGCCAGTGAAGACATTTCTGTGAGGAACATACCTACAAGCCAATACATACCTACAAGCCAACACTTTCTTTCACATTTTAAACCTTTTAAAGAACAGACTCTATCTCCATTTCAACTGAAAACATCACAGAGAAACAGCGTGGCTTTAACAGCTTTATATGAACTGTTAGAAAACTGAGTAACTTTGAAATGTTATTGAATTGAAAAAAAAAGGAAAAATACATATTTAAAGACATAAAAAAACAGATTTAAAGAAAGAACTGAGTGAAATAAATGAAGGGGCGAAAAAGAGCGGAAAATGATTTGTATATGGATAAGATCATTTGAGTATGTCTAAAGCAAACTATATGTAATGTCCTCATGAAATGGTATGAATTTTAGATGAGGTACGGTTTGAAGTCAGTATCAAAATTCTCACTGTCCTCAGCTGACCAGGAGTTTCAGCTCACATTTGCACAGCAGAATCAACGCACCTTGGAATTAGGTGTTTCCGCTGCAGACATCTCAGGGAATCTTTGCTCTACTTCTTGGTGTCTCTAATACATGAATAGTTGTTTGTGCTCCCCTAAATCTGCAAGACAGGTAATTTCTGTGGCAGAGAAAATTCTATTAGTTTTGACACACACTGAGGTAATTGTTAGAAGTTGTGGAGACTGTCTGGAAAAATCCATAACCAAAAAATGTCTGCATTTTCTGAGGGATCAGAATACCAGGTACAAGACCATATGGTACTGAGGGGCTAAAAATTGATAAACAATAAAAATACAGCATATGTTTTGTTGCTTTTTTTCTTCACAGTGTCCTGAATTTCATTTGCTGTTTAGAACTGTGTTTCTGCATATATTTTTTTGTACCGTTGCAGTAATAAAAGACATCAGGAAGTGTAAGTAAGGAAAAGTCATCCCTTTTCCTATATGTTCATCACATAAAGCTGATCTGTTTCTTTTAATTATTGTATTCAAAATCTTCCATACCTAATATCGTGGAATAGCTTAGTTGAGATAACCTGGCTTTTTGAAGGGTTGAACAGTTGGAAGTTGCAAAGAAGCACTAATAATTTGAGAATACTGTATGTCACAGTCCAAACAAATGAAAAGGGAAGAGATGATCTTCATGAAAATAGTGCAGACTAAGGGTTTTAGTGGCCTTTTGATGAAAAAAACAAAGGAAACTTCTGTCCACTTACAGCAGAATGTTAATAGCTTTATGTCACTTTGACTCTGACAGCTCTGAAGTGAAAAGCCACTAATCTCTGTTTGTAATGTGCACAACTGGAGAAAAAAGAAGTATTTTTACTTAAGCTGTGGATAAGCATTAACAGTGTAAAAATGAGGGCAATGTGCTCCAGCCTATTTTAAAGCCAGCAAATACCCCCAAATCTTTGGAAGAAGTATATTTTTGCTTTTCTTTTGAAGTAGCACAGATGATTTAGATGGAAGTCTAATTCGAATATTGCGTTGTTCACAATTACTCATATAGAGAATGTGTTTACTTGCTGCAGTTTCATGTACAAATTATAATGCACTTGTTAAAAATATACCAAAATATGCCAAATATGAAACATTCTATAGGAAAGTGTTTTTCAGATTTTGGTTCATAAAAGCTTGAGATTTTGACTTTTCATCCAAATCCAGAATAAGAACATTTCAAAAATATTAAATATTCTCAAAGGCTTCCTATTCATAAGCTTTACTTCTTTAGAGTAATATTTTTAAAATTTCTCACAGATATCGCAAACTGATGAGCAGCAATATATGGGCCATTTTTTCTAAGAACACTTCAGATGAATTATCAAACTCTGTGCTCTACTCTGGGAAAATACCAATAAGCAGATATAATATAAGAGAAAAGGCACTGCTTTTCTATTCACTTCAAACCCAGATCACCTTCAAGAGCAATCAGTAAAAGTACTCCTGTACCTGAATTGCTGAGAGCATATTTCAGTCAAAATGATTTTAATCAATATTATTAACAATATTTTATTGGATAAACAAGCAAGGAAATCTTAAGAAATATTTTTAGTCTTTCTTACTTTGATTTATTTTATTAAATGTTTGTATTCTTTCGGTTTATATTGTACTTCTTTGTGTTAGAAACTACTAAATTTCATGATTATAACTTTTACACCAAGTTTGTCATTTCTTTAAATTTTGATAGATACTTTATGTTAAAGTGCATGCTTTTGAATAGTTGTCAAAGTCCAGAAAAAATAATAAATTGATTTATATTGTGTCAGAAAAGGTAGATGATATGTTAAGAAGTGATTTTTTTACTAGTTTTGATCTCCAGCTTCAGATATTTTCAAATTTCTATTGGATGAACATTAGAATGCAATTAAAACACACAAAAACACATTTTTGTAACCATGTTTTCCCATTTACATATAAAACAAAGGAAACAAGTTTAGTGAAGTTGCAATTATTGTTATTATCATTCAAAATTCTAGAAGTAATAGATATTACTAATAAGTAAGAATTAGTATTACTTACTAATAAGAGGGAAGGGAAGGGAAGGGAAGGGAAGGGAAGGGAAGGGAAGGGAAGGGAGTGG
>VWPW01022918.1:307226-388719 GCA_013389825.1 Crypturellus undulatus
TTTTTTTTTTTTTTTTTTTTCCTACAGCCTGTTTTCACATAACTGTTTTGTTTACCTGGCAAGGAAAAATACTTAAAATACATTAGTCATGTTTCTACACCAAGTAGAGTCATCTTGAGAAAAGTGATATTGGTCCATATTTGCACTTTGACAGTTGGATATTTTAAATTAAAAATTCACCTTGTAAAATATTGTTTTTATTTATCTTCATAGTTATAGGAGATTTAAAGCTTTCATAACCTTATTCAGCAGACATTCCCTTGATAAAACTCATGAACAAATTGGGTATAGTATGCATTAATATTGTTATATTGATCTAGTAAATGAGATACTATTTAGTTTTTGCCTCTCAAAGCTATACACAATTACTGCTCTGTAAGCTTCCTTGAAGAGTGAAAAATATGAACTGCATTCACCTATTCTGATTTTATGACAATTATCCACATATAGGGTTAAATTTCAGAAATAAGTTAAATTCTTTTATTTGTTCAGACATTACTTATTTTTCTTTTTTTCCCTTTTAGTTCTACTTCAGTTCATTAGATGCAGTAATATCTCCCTTGCCTGTGACAATTTCCATTAATATCTCGAAGGCAGCTATTAAGTATCATTACAAGAAAAGATTATAGAAGGATACTGCATGCAATAATAGGGATGATAAAGACAATAGTCACATTTTCATTTGTTTCTTTGTTCTAAAGATGTAAATCAAATTTCAGGCTCTTTCGAGCATTCTTTTCTCTGCTCATGCTTTCAAAGTATTCTAAAAAGAACAACCTTCATGGCCAAGTAAATTCATCTATTGGGATAATTTCAACAAAGAAAGTACTGCTACTGTCAGAGAATTTTGCAACCCTTTAGCCTCCAGAAAACTAATTGGCATGAGAAAAAAGAAACTTATTCAGCTATATTTTTAACTGTGTTTTTTTTTTTTGTTACTGGTTGAAGAGATACTTTTAATAAAGCTACTAAAACATGTGAAGACATTTTGAAAGCATTCACCATTAAAAGCCATAGTTTGTCACTCCATCTAAATATTTGGTCAATCAATTCTTAGAAAATTATCTAAACATATCTCTGGAAATTTAAGTATGTGTAAAGGCCATTCAATTCTCAATACTGTACAAGAAAACTACAAAATCACAAACTTTCTGTACTGGAAATTTTAAAATTCTGACATTATGAATCCTCTAACCCAGTGTGAGGTACATCTTTAAAAGAAAATAGCAGTTAGAAAAAATGGGGATAAAGCAGTGGGATGTTGGTGTGAATATATCCCAATTAACTTTGGATGTCATAATGTGACTGTGAAGGGTGCAAACCCTTCAAGAATCTGTGGAAAGAGATGTTCTGCTCAAGAGACCATCTAATTCACCTAAAATTAGAGTTTTAAGGGTACCTGTTTTTTCTCGTGAAGTGGGGAGACTGCACGTGTCCTCAAAGGATATAGAGAGCTCAGAGGTCAACACAATGTCTGCGAACAATTTCAAGACTTCTTTGTGTGGACATGGGATCGATAATTGAGCTGCTGGAAGATACAGCTTCCAGCTTATTTCCAGTATTTACTTCATCGGAAAATGACTTTTATGCTCCTTGACTATCAAGGAATTTATAATTAGGTTATTTTCATAGGTGTGATTTTTGGATAGATTATATCTCCCATTATAATTTTTCTTTGTTTCTTTTAATTTTTGTGATACAGTGAGGGAGTTTCTCATTCAGGTTATATCACACAGAGCCTAGACCAACCCAGGCCTCTCAGAAGAAATAGCTACGTTAAATGATACAAATCGCCTTTCCCGATTTATTCCTACATTCGTAAAAATCTTGTCTACTTGATCATTCTGACAAGACCCAAGAAAGTGATGATGAGTAAATAAATATCAAAAGTTTGATTTTGAAAATTCTGGTTTTGCACCAGAAAAGATGCCTGATTTTCTGCAGTGCTGAATACTCAACAGCTGAGCTGTATTTTTGGCCTTGCAGGAACATACGTCCACTATCATAGGTCCTTCAGGAGTGTTGTTCTGGCTCCAGAGATCATTCCCACTCCAGTGATCAAAGAAGATGAAGCTAACTTCTCATGTCCTTTCTGGTAATACTTTTGTCCCTGAAGCTCAGAATTTAAAAACACCGTATATTTTACTGCCCAGGAGGTCCAGCTCTCTCTGGTTCTTCTTGAGGTGGCTCAAGCAAGAGCAAGGCCTGTTGCTTTCTCCCTCCAGACTGCAAATTTCATGACAAGAAGCTGGGACTGCACTTCTTATTTCTCTAGCTGTCAGTCCTCTCTCTTGTGGGCAGTCTCACAATGATCTTGCAGTCATAATACTTTTCTAGCAGTTACACAGGAGGTCAGCCCTAGTTTTCTAATATATAAATATATTGTTATCCTTTTTGAAGTACTCAGACATTAGGAATTCAGTAATTACAAGCATTTGCAAAGCTTACCTATGAACATATACCTATGTTCTTCAAATGGTCTTGGGTAGAATTGCAATCATCCATTCTGAATGTTGTGATTATGTGAAGGATACTTTCACATAGATTACACAGGTGAAGTAAACTAAACTTTACAGCAGTTTATCCAATTTATCTAGCTATAAAAGTAATATATACATCTCATCTACATTTTTGTTAATTTTTAAACTATAATTTAAGAGTTAGAGTCAGTAATCACTAATCATTAAGCATCACTTAAATAGATGGATAAGGTAAATACTAATTTTTTTAGCTCTTCAACAAATATCTTAGTTATTTATTCCCAACTAGAAAAAGTCCTCAGGACATTATTTTTCAATTTGCTGCTTTAATTACAGAATGTATTTATTATCAGCTAGCATTTTTAATGCAAAATGTAACCCAATATCATGTGATCTTTCACTAGCAAAGGAGGAAAGACAAGAAATGAGTTTTCTTGTTGCATCAAACGCACCAGAGTTGCAGGGACCTGGGTCCCCCCAGGAAAGCAAGGTACAGAGAAACACGATAAAATGTCTGACACTGAACCAAGTTTTTTACAGCGTAAAGTCATGACGTAGTTCAGACACTATGTGACTTTCAGCTGATTACCAAGAGAGAAAGACAGATTAGGGATTTAGCCAGAGAAAATAAAAGATACAACACACCATTTCACCAGCTAATTCCATCTATCTGTGCAATAGCCTTCAGGGTAAAGAGAATGGCACTATCCATAATACCACTGCTCCTCAGCCTAGATATCCACGTGGGAAAGGGCAGGGGAGTATCAGAGCCAGAGTGCAGCCAGTGGGATTAATATGCCTGAGACATCCAGGGAGCTGGAGTGCTTCCTGCGTGTCTTCTGTTCTCCTTGCCACAGCCCAGCACCCTTTCAATCACCATCATCAGTGTCATATGGAATGCTCAGGGTTTGAGGGCAGGCATTCACCACACCATTTAACTGTCATAGAAGTGGAATTTAGAAGCCTAAACTCTGGAAAATTATAAATTTATGACCTTATCTTTACAGGTACAAATGTTTCTTTGCAGCTTTAACTTTTGCTACTGGGCATGCTTTGCCAAGTTGATCAAATTATACCAAAAACATTATATTTAGATCTTGCTAAACTCATGCAAATTTTGTTGGTTTCAACTAAATATACTAGAGTTAACTTCCCAGAAACAGCACTATTATTGTCCAGGCTTGCACTTGTACCTCCTACTTCTCAAGGTACTGCAGATAGTGTCGTCACCACTTCACCATCTCCACACTTCACCAGCAGACTGTTAGATATGTAGGACATAGACTTTACTCTTTAAGCTAGACCACTTTTCTCTTAAAGAGTCTTACTAAGTCAGGGAAAAGAAGCCTAAGGCAGAATAGAAACTTTGCAAGAAAGCAAAGCAGCAAACCAAATGTGCTATTATTCCAACATAATTCCTCTCTCAATTTTAGATGCAATTGATGCTCGTGATCATCATTGTCTCCTAACTTGTCTCTTATCTTTGTCTGTCAGTGGCTAAATTTTGCTCCCCAAAAAAGCATTTTTTTCAATTTTAATTTGTTTCACTCTATACCTGTTTTGCAGTCTTTCACCCGTCATCTTCTATTAGATGAGAAAAAATGTATGAGTTCCTCAACATTCAGAGCATCTTACAGAAAATAAGGAAACAAACATCACACTAGTGTGCTAAATTGATACATCTCAAATCCATCACATTCTTATTTTGGTGGGAAACAAAGTCTCACAAGCATACATACCTGCAAACACACATATGTACAAATCCTCTTTAAAGTATCCTCAACAATTTTTCAGATAATACTTTTATCACTTATCATTGTTCATGCACTTCAGTACCTTGCACAGATCACACATCTCTTGTGTTCCTTCAAAACACAGAACAACACTCGTGTCTCATAGTAATTTGGTATTATGAATACATTTCCACTAAATGATTCGGGATTTCAGGTAGCTATGTATCACTCTAGCTCATTCTTTGTCTTCTCAGCAATGTCATAATTCAGATATTTCAGTCTGTACAAAAGCATAACTTTATGATTTTTGGAAGCTGCAACTACTTATAAAGTTTGTGTGTATGTATGGTGAGGAAGCAATTTGCAGGTGATTTTAGTGTACCAGTAATGGATATGGGTGTTTGTATTCCTCTTAAAACTATTCAGGCATCTACATCCTTTTCAAAAATCTGATAGTGTTTAGAAAACTCAGGTTTTATATCTATTTTCTGTGCTGTGTGTCCCCTAGGGCATAATATTAAATAAATAAATAAACCAGAAACCACTTTTTTCCCTTGATAAACCTGTTGATTGAGAAGGCCAGGTTGAGAATCGTAAGCAGAATAATGACTTTTGATAATGAATTTGTTTGAAGCCTTCTAGCAATTACTATCAAATGAGTGTGTGCCCCACACATGAGATACCTAGAATCTTCTATCATTTTGAAAGGAGTCCAGAATGGAGAACATACTCTCCTTGACCACAGCTATGGTTGTGGTGTGGCACATTCAGTCCAGAAGCTTGGTTTTGGTTTGAAGACAAACAAGATTTTCATTGAAGTATTAGCAAGGATGCTGAATGAAGATTAAGTCAAATACATGAAGAATTCTGAGGATCTATCAATTCCCACAAACGAATGCAAGTCACCTGCATTTGCTATATCATCTAGCACGTGCACATTGAAATTATGTGCCCAACTTGTACAGTATCACAGTGTAGTAAAAAGATAGTTGCCAAGCCAAAATTCTGTTTTCAGGTACACTAATCAGAAACAAGAATAAATCCATTGTATTCATCAAAAATACTCAGATCTGTATTAATTTACAGAGGGAACAAAACGCATTTTGTAATTTAGTGTTCAAACTTGTTCAAATGCTTCTGCCTGCTGTTACAATGTAAAACCAGGGAATTTAATGGAATGCGGTCTACTTTTGTTCACATGTAAAGCAGAATTCTTTGTTGTTACAAAGGTGGACAAATGGTCACTCCAAACATCATACATATTCATTCAACAAGCTAAAATATATTCATGAGGTGAAATTGTATCCTATTATCATGGAAAACTCTGAATTTTACATAGACGTCTGTAACTAATACTTTAGGGAATATTGACGAATAAAAGAAGGCAGGCATTTTCTCAAGCATAAACATAGGCTTTGGACCGTCATTGACAAATTAACTTATGATCACATTTTATTAGGTGCGTAGCTCGGAAAGCTTTTTGTTTATTCTCATCAACCTGCTGTCCTCTGTTGTTATAATTTACGAGAACATGAGCAATCTAATCTATCCTCGTTCGAACACTTGAGAATCTATTGGCAATTTTCAGCAGCAAAACTGTGTGGCTGTACTCCTGTATAATTGTCTTTAGCTAGTACTTCTAGGGAAGAAGGATTTTCAAATTCACATAAAAGGAGAGACTGATTAGAGTATGCTATTTGTGATGATAGCATTAAACTTAGCTGCAGCTTTCCCTTCAGATTCTCAGTGCAGGTGGTCTTTTGTTAGCATAGACTATTCCAAATGGTTTAACTCTTTGATAGTAAGAGAGGTAGTATCTACTAAAGCCAATGTGTCTAGAACCAGATTTTGCTGCTGTGAATTCACAGAGTGCTGAAACATCTTATCAATATTATATATTTATATACATAATATATTTCAAGTTTATATTATAGAAACACTAGAGTGAGGCAAGGAAAAAGAGATTGAAAAAGTGGCTCAGGACAGATAAACTTTGCTAATTTAATAGTAATCATCAGACTTCTTCATTTTCCTGTTCCTGGATATCAACTTTTCTATGGAATGAAAAGTTCCGTAGACATATCTCCACAATGAGATAACCAAAAGATGGATCTTGGTGAGTTTTAATACAGATAAATGAAAGTAAGAATTATCATGTAGTCATCTCAATTTTATTTGAGAAAACTGTTGTAAAAATCTACTTTCAGGATGTGATATATATGATAATAGTGACAGTTACAAAGAGATTCTCAGCTTTTGCAGAGTTTTCTTTTTCATTATAATTTAGATCTCCTAATAGCAATCTCCACGCTGCTCCAAATCTCTGAATTTCAAACTCTTACCCTCTAGCTTCCACAGAATGCAACATTTTGTCCTCCCAGCTCCTTTCTATAGGGAAAAGTCCTTCTTCCCTTTAGCATCCATGGCAGTCTGTTGATTCAGCTATGTCCATTGAATGAATGTAAATGGTGCATCTACTGTAGAGGAGCTGATGCAAGAGAAACAAGGGTCAGAAAGGCCTTGGTCTGACAAGGTCAGAAAGGCCATGTATCACTTGTGGTCCATCCTTCAGGCCCGGCACAATGCCCTCTAGATCCCTTGGATTGCAGTACCAAAGCCCCACACTGAGAAGCCTGCAGTACCTCTAGCAGAAGCAGCTCAGGTGGGGCTGCACACAAGGAAATATTATATTGCATTACATCATTTTATTGCTTTGGATGCTATCCTAAAAAGATGAATGTGCCAAGGCAAACTCAAATTTTGGTAAATACTGTTGCTTGATTTCTAGATTTACTTTTCCTTTCCATCTTTCTCTTTGTGACCTAGAGGAACAAACAAAGAAATTAACCCAAATATTTGAAAAGACATTTGCTGAAGGAGAACATGAAATAGTTAAACTAAGTCACAGAAATGGAAAATCAAAGTGGTGATCGTTATTTAACTAAGACAGTTAGAAGACGGACCCTGCTCAAGACAAAATACCTGTTTGTTTTTGCTACTGCTTGATTCCATACTTGAAACAATTTGCAATTGTTATGGAGACACATAGACATTCATTTGCTTTGGAAAAGATGTTAATTAGATCAACAAAATCTTTAGCTTATATAGAAATTGCATAACTTGTACATATATTTATGTCTTACAGCTCTTTTAAAACACCATCAGTGTACTAAAGGACTATTTTTTAAAAAAATATTGCAGCATTGGATTATTAAGATTTATCTCTTTACACCTTATCTCTAACTATCAGAAAAAACACATTAGACTTGGATTGGACATGTTCATTGTTCTGCATTATTAACTTTTTACATATTTTATGGTATACTCCTTCCTAAGTATTTGCTCCTTGTCTTGGAGCTGAGACTGAATCCCTTTTTATTCTGAGGTATATAGGTAGATGCCTTAAGTAAATAGTTTTAAAAATGTTTTTTCTAGGTCCTACCCTTTATTATAAGTATATATGCATATTCTTTCTCAGGGTGGAAATATGATAATGAGCATCATCCTCTGAAAATTAGGAATTTAGGAAACTAAACAAGTAAAGACTGAAGTATCCTAAATAGCTATTTTCCTTTAAAAATTATCAGGAAGCTCATTTATCTTCTTATATAAAGGGAGATAAGCAATTATTCAAACAAACTGCTGAGGACCTGAAATTTGTTTTAACATGCAAAATAAGAGAAACAAACCTGATCACACACAATAATAATTATGCCACAGTAACATTTAATTATGCTCGATTTAAGGTTTCTGACATCTCTCTTAAGTTGTACATTTAAAAATATGTTGGCATGACAGAACAGAAGTTGAGAATAGCTACTTGCGAGAAATAATATTTTATGCCTCCATGCACTTATATGATGATTGTTCAGAGATCTCACATATCCCTTGGTTTCCTAAGATATTGTTTTAGCCTGAATTAAATGCAGTATCTAATTGCCAATTGCAATGCATTATGTTTATATAATATGATACTTATTCTTTCCACTTGAGTAGATAAAGTGGGTATCTATTTATATTATCATGATGTTTGAGTCAGTAGAGGCTGATTAGTTACACTGAAAACCAGCAAAAGCAAATGAAATCTCCTGAGTCAAAACTGGCAGCTTTTGTGGCATGTAATTGCAAACAGACAAAAAAAAAAAGAAAAGAAAAAAGGTGTTTTTCTACAATAAAGTCCTGACATTCTTCTTACATAACCTATTTATACTAGTAAAATTGTAAAGTGGAAATTCATCCAAGTTTGCCTTTCTTCTCTTACCAAATATCTAATGTTCTTGGTATTGCTGAACAATAATAAACATAGAGATATAGCCCTTAGCAGAACGGTGTATGTTATTTCCTTTTAGCAAGGTACAGATAAAGTGCATCTGTAACTGTTTGATAAGAGTTCATTTGGGTGAAGAGGCTCTGCTTTGGATGAGCTGTGTATTCCACTAATGAGTATTTTCTATATATTGCTTCTTATGAAGAACTGACAGTATTGTAATAATCTGTTTTGACAGTATTTTCCTAGAAATATTGTGTTAAATATTCTTAGACATGAGGGATCATGGACATATGGATATAGTGGTGTGTGCCTTGTCTAATTATATGCATTATACAATTTGCCATTGTTGGAGACTGTTGTACCATCTTTCATTCATTTAATAATGCTTTTGCAAATTGGCAGATAGCATTTGGGCTAAAATACACACAGGGTTTTTGCAGGAATAAAACATGCTCTGCCTTTTCTCTAGTGTAGAGCAATTTGTCAAGTAATTAGCCAACCTAATTAAATTTTTGTAGCACTAATCAAACGAATATGCTAAAATTTTCTTTGCACAGCCAGTTTGCTGTCTGCTTGCATTTAACTTGATGGTTTGAAAGAGGCCCTACTATGTCTGCCACTCCACTTAATCACCTCATTTGCATTTTATATTGGTAAATCAAATTAAGTACCAGTGGCTTTTAGTATGATTGACTATGGTCAGGGCTGTTCAGATGGGACTTTTTTCACAGAAAATTAGGCACATTTTAATATGAGTGAGTCTGTGCTTTCAGCATTCAGCAAACTACATTCACTCAGCTAATTAAAAGTGCTTGTTGCTTTTTGCCAATGTATGATAGATTTATCCAGCTGGTGTGTCCATTTTCTTTTGCATAATTTCTTGATGGAAGTTTTTATCTTTATACATAATAAGATTGTCCAAACAACACTTCAAACCAATTTGAAAGAACTATATAAATAATATTTTGCAGAAGCTATTTACTTTGAAAGAAATACACTCGCTGTTCAGCAAACCAATTAGGTTACATATCTTTTCCTTCTATAAATCTTTTTGCTTCTACAATATAACCCCTGAAACTATGAACTTTTCAGATTTTGTCTTTGCTGAACCAGAGTTTATCACCTTCCTAGAATTATGGTAAGAAGCTACTGATGTAAGAAGCTACCCATGTTGTAGACTATGGAATCCTCCTGAAGAACAGCTCACATTCCTAATTATAGCAGACCAAGTTACTTATAGAATAACGTTATTCATGTACATAATTGTTCCTTCATTATTAGCTATTTTGAAGAATAATTTACTATACATTATGTATTTCCTGGATATTGGAAGTTTATTGTTTTTTCTAAGGGGTAATACAAACAGAGTATGGGCTGCCTGATCAATTGAACTTCATATATGTGTTGGCAGTAGCCAGAAAACTGGTTTCACTAATGTATTTGCAAAAAAAAAAAAAAAAAAAAACCCAAACCCAAAACCAAAAAAACTTTAACTCTCAAATTCTGGAAGAGATTGACCAGGTCTAAATTTGTGTTTACACAATGTAGCCTAGTGTCCATCATATACATATCCATAATTCTTTTATTTAGAAAAGCACTGATAGCACAGTCACTGTTAGTGACATGAGACATTATAGGTAGTAAGGATCCCCTTATTCTAATTTTGGGACCCAGGCAGGGAAATACCTTGAGCTTTTGGCATGCTTTGGATAGCTCATAGCTATCCGTCTCCAAAGAACTGTCTAGGGTCAAGAGGCACCTTTCTGGAAGGATAGCTAGCCCATTTGTGGACAGTTGAAGAACAAAAATTCAGTCTTTTCTTAGATATTCCCACAGTTTATCAAGGCAGTCTAGTCCGCTTAATGGAAGGTAAGGAAGGAATAAAAGAGAATCATGGAAGCCCTGGTAAATTCACTGAGGAAGAGCTAATTTAACTGAACACTTCAAATGCAGCAGAAGATTTAATATATAGATCCCAAGTGAAAATTTTCTCTATAAACTGCAGAATTTCTCAGTGATGTGATTGCAGAAATATCAGATACTCCTTTCTGACCACAGAGACGTGATAGAAGGCATTTAAGAGAGAGAAAGAGGGTAATCTGAAATAGTCATAACTACTTGCTAAGTAAACGTGTCCAAATCTTTAGTCATGCAATAAGTTTCATTTATTATAACTAAAGGCGTGCATAAAGAAGGCTAAATTTGTTACATCAGGGTTTTGGGGGTATCTGGAGCAGACGAAGTTTTTTGTTCAAAGGAATAGAAAGGAAAAACAAAAAGTAACAAGTATAAGAAAAACACTTCTTGCAAATATCCAATTAAAGATGATGCAGTGAAGCAGTTAAATGCAATGCTTAGATACAGACCTTATTGTTTGAGGTGGATTTCATTTAAAGAGAGTGTTTGCAGTCACAGCTATTACAGTTTTAGAGTGAAAATTGTTAAAATATGGAGGCCTTTCAGCAAGTTTATTTTAAAAATATTCTTCTACAATCCTCAAAATGCTAGAAATTAGGGACCATACCCCTTTCCCTGGTGGGACAAAGTGTTCCAGGACATGGAAGTAACATGTTAACTAACAAAACTTAAAAAAAAAAAAAAAAGCTAATCCAGTACTCCAAGGTAATATTGCAAATCTCAGTCAGAAGAGAAGATTGAGATTAGCCCTGGACCCAAAATGCAGAAATGTAACAGATGTCTGAGTGCTATAATACTCAGACTTTAATTAAACATAGACCAAAACCTCCTTGCTCTAAGCCCATAAGGATTATCATTATAAGAAGCTGGCCTTATTTTGGCCTGAATTCACTCCAGTCCAGAAGAAAGGAAGAAATGCTCTGTGTGTTCTGGTACCAGACTGGACCAAGGGAGCTATATTATATCCCGCAGGTGCAGCTCAGTCCCCTGATGACATGGGATGAATCTCTTTTCCTGTACATTATTATATGATGATGAACTGTTCTTTAAAAAAAGACCTTCAAGATCTATCGTTTCTAAAAGTGCATGGTGGCATAGTGCAGTCCTGAGCGATATTCTGTTTTATAGTTATAATTTATATTCTGATTTATGTGTAAAGATTCTCATTGAAAAAAACCTCAGGGACATGCAATCATCTCTCAGTACTTAGAGAAGAATGCAAACAAACAATATCACGCTATTAAATTTTCTTGATTTGATATTCCAACTCTCTGACCTTTTAATTTTGTTTTAATGAGATTAAATTAAAGTAAATGTCATGTTCAGAATGTTAATATTCCTGTGACACTCAAAAATTTATTCTGACTATCCAGTCTTATTGAATTGCATGCTGACTTAATGTAAAACACAATATGACATTGTCTGTTGAAGATTATGGATTATTCTATGAATTTAATAAATGCATATATTCTTTCCTATTATCACATTTCATATCACCAAATCTGGCATTCATTTACAGATCCTCCTGTCTCCAAAAAAAATGTTGCTTGATGTATCTTTTTGTTTATCAGTCACTGTTAATGATTGTAAAAGGTCACAAAGGACTTGTGGCACCACCGTGGTTATTTTTGTCAATCTAAGCAGGGAACATGGACATATGGTATTCTACCAGATAATTTATACACTCTCAGTTTGTGAATGTATTCTACTATTCTGTAAACTTACCTAAAAGGTATTTTTTTCATTTTATGTCTGTTTCTAGAGTTTAGAACACGATTCAGTAGTTTCATAAAAACTGCTGCTGCTTAAA
This sequence comes from Crypturellus undulatus, assembly GCA_013389825.1. NCBI lineage: Eukaryota > Metazoa > Chordata > Aves > Tinamiformes > Tinamidae > Crypturellus > Crypturellus undulatus. Next base: position 319,437 of record VWPW01022918.1, read on the forward strand.
TCCTGATTCTTGTGCCCCAAATTTACTGTAATCATAGGAATGAGCTGCAAATGCATTCTGCATAATAATTTGACATTTATTGCAATTCTCTGCAACCAAACTCATAAATATATGTTAGACTTAAGAAGACAAATTTCCATTTCTTAGCATAATTTGAAAGAAATAAGGATCTCTATGAATATGGTCTCACACTTTGTTTCTTTGGTACTAGAGAGTAAATAAATGCTGGAGTACAGTGTAAGTGCTGGTATTAATTTTCAGTTATTCATTTAATGTGAATTGTGAACTCTTCAAGAACTTTAAAGGGTCTGGACCTGTTGACTTCAATAGAAACTGCTTCTGCACTGAGCCAGAAGATCGTGCTTTCAGTGAGATTCAGTTGATAACACAAAGTTAGTTCTTCCCTATTATCACTATAAAACCAACCTTCTAATCTAATTTTCAGCAGTGATTTCTACCATTCCTCCTCTCAGCTGCTGCTATGTTTGTTTTGGAGAGTCTTTTGACTTTATGTATAAGGGGAGGGAATTCAAATTTAATTTTCTATCCCTCTTACCCTATAATCTGTTTCTGACATATGTTTGTGTGTGGAACCTGGACTGTGCTATTTACTAGTCGTTCGATAATCTTGTGATTACCAGATAGCATAAAGTTTGTATCAGAAAATATTATAGGTCACAGTCTGAAAAAGTCAGAATGGCTTCACTTAAATGGTATAACAAATATACTTAATGTTAGCTGCATTATTCTCCTGGCTTGCATATCCACAACTATAGTAGCAAAAGCCAAAACAAGTGTTAACTGAAGCAGTTGTTTGTGCCTGGACTTTTCAATGGCTAGAAGAGGGAGCCTTCAGAAGTCTAACCTGTCCTGTTAGTCCCAAAAAATGCACTTAGAAGGTAATAGCCAGAAACATATTTTCCATCCGATAAACTTCACACAGAAATAGTACCATCTTTCTTTTGAATTTTGCACCAACATTTGTTTGTCTGACATGCAAAAGCATGCTTCCCAAATGATATGGAAAAAAAAAGATTGTTCTTATTTTTTTTGACAATTAATTTTATGCCACAGTTGGAATTCAGATTTGTATTTGCAGTGGAGAATGAAGAGTATAATTGCTCATTGTGCTACCTGCAACAAAACTGCGTAACTGTGAATTGCTAGAAGCCAATTCACCTGTGCAGAAGTGAAGTAAATTTCTAAAAACATCCCCCTAGAAGAAAAATCATGTGCTCCAAAGAATTCTGAGGCATATTTAACACTTGATCAGATTGAAAGAAGGAGGTATTTGTGCAAAGCAGTAAGAAATTGTTCGTATGCACCACAGGGCACGGTTTGAAACGTGTGCGCTGTGGGCACGCTGCAGCAGACCAGGCTATGCCAGCTGACCATATAAACAGAAAACACAGTAACCAGCTGCTATCAGACCAAAACAAGAGCATTCTGAGCAGTTTATTTAACTGGACTAATTCAACCGAGACAACAGGTTTCTTCCTATTGTTATCGGCTAGCCGTGAAGCAGAATGTCAAGCATTTCTGTCAGTAGTGGGTTTGTTTGGTCTCTTTGTGTGGTATTTATAGCATGGTCTGGTTAATGTCAGTCTTCACTTTATTGGTATTCTGTTAAAACCTGAAATTTTACCCAGACTTTTACTAACAAACGAAATCTTCTCAAAAAAGCTATGTATATTTTCCAGCAAATAGAGTGAAAGCTTCCAAATCCTTTCTAACTGTGTGTGGCTGTATTTCATTCCAGTTCTGCTTACATACTATAGTCTTTTACTTTTTATCCTTGATTTTTCTTCCTCTGGAGACTTAAGGTTTTATACACACATTTTTAAAACCCTCTTGCTCTGTAAGTTTATTTCTGATGACAAACTTTGTTGGATATGGAAAAATGTAAATTTCTTACATTAGTTACCCATGATAACATAAGGTTGAGTCACCATGTTCTCTTAAGAAGGAAAATGTTTGTCTAACATTTATTAGATGTGGAAGCATAGCTGTATGGAAAAAGATTGTTACTGTTTTTAACTTTCAGATTTTTAGTCTGAAATAAATTTACCTCAAATAAAAAGTCAAGTTGAGCAGTAGTTCAGTTTGACTTGGCAGAATGAGCTGTAAAAGTCATAGTCAGTTTCTGAACAAATCATTTTCAGCAAACCTCTGCTTCTACTGGTAATTTATCAGTAAGCGGTTCTTCCTCCTTCCCTACTTTCTCTGATAGTTTCCCCATGGTCTGTACATCAGGAATGGCAGTTACTAAATTGGCAGAATACCCAAATTCTTGCACTTTTTGTGCAAGTAATATTGCATAAAGTTTATCTGGAATATCACACAGGCTTTCCAGTGACAGTAATTTGAAATTTGAAATTTTGAAAAATTTCTTAATATAATATTCTTATACCATGTACATAAATAACATTTTATAAAAGAACCTAACCTCAAAATGATACTAAGAAATGAATGTGGGAAGCTGAGGCAAAAGAAATAACCCATGTAAAGGCTGACAATGATTAAAATGCAGGCCAAAAGATTATTTTCTGATAGAAACCTTGCTATACCCTTTCCCCCCACAATTTTTCAAGATGTGAAACAGATCAGCAGGTCACACTAAGAACAAGACAGCTCTTTACTGCGCTTTGGAGAGGTTTAGCCTGCAGAGTGGGAAGAGGAAAAGTTGTACAGAGCACAGGTTCAGACTGGAATGGCTTGAACAGTTGATACAGCCTTTTCTTCACGGCTAGATGTTAAGCTCAAAGGATCTGTTAGCAAGGGAGATGCTTTTGGCCCTGCATTGTGTATGGCTCTAAAGCCATTCACACACTTCTCTGCATGTCTGCATCATATCCCATCATGTTGGAAATGCTAGGTGAGCCAAAAACCCCCTTCATTTGAGGAGGAGATCAGGCAGCTGGAGTTTCTATACCCATCATTGTCCAATTATAGGCAATCCATCAGCCCAAGGACAAGCTACTGTTACTTTATGTTTAAGAACTACTCTGGGAATTCATCAGTTTCTCACATCTCTAGGGTGTGAGGTCTTCTGGCTCCGAAGCATGAGAAAATGCTGGTGTGTGACCCCTAGGAGTGAGAAGATTAGACATCCTTCTTTATGGCCTTGATTGCTCTAGTTGAATATCATCCTATTCAAATTAAACTCTTACAAGAAGTCAATAGGAGTTCTGTATTAACAAAAACAAAAATCAGTAACAACGTTCTCTTTCTTTCTTGTCCTCTTCTCTTGGTTGCTGTAGGGAAAAATGTCTGTGTATCTGGCACAGAGATTATTTTATTCAATTACTAAATTGACACTCTGAAAAATAGATAATCTTCCATTCTAAGACTTTCATCTATCCTTCTAAATTTATATTCTCTTTTCAGCAAACTATACTATTTTTAGTATAAAATACTGAAATACCAAAAATCTTTTAGTATTAACTTAATGTATTTCCTAGTATGCTGTACTCTAAAACAATAAAAATTTGATAGTTCTATGGATTACAAATCATAGAGAAATATTCTGATGTAGAAAAAAATTCAATTGGAATTTTTAATTATAAAACAATAATGATTTTGACTCTTTTTTAATCATGGCAAAAAGTTCAGAGCACCTGGAAGAACTGTAAACTATATGTGACAATCCACAGTGTCTTTTATGTATTTAATAATTTAATATATTTGAAAATATGCATAGTGTATATATGCATGTGCATTAACTTCATTGCTATAATGTTTATTACCTTGTGTTTGATTTCCTGTTTTTGAAAAGAATTTAGAGAAATAATCCTGGAAATCCTTACAGATCCTGAATCACCTCAACACCTACAATGAACAAGGAAAGGCATAAACTTTCCCTTGTTTCCTAGCTCTGACTCCACACCCCTGCATGTGACTGTAGATGTTCATGCTTGTGCAAGGCTCCCATGGGGCAGCTGCCCTCTCTTGGGTAAAGGCACACCGTCCCGCCTTAGTTCTGACCCCTAACACTGCAGCCAGCAGATGAGAACACGAGGAGAAGAGCAAGGGATCAAACTGAGACCAAATTATAACACATTATATTGCAGTGGTCTCCTCTGAAGCATAACATTCCTACTCATTTGGGAGAGTTTTGGCAAAGTGACAACTGACCTATTTTTCTATTTAAAAGATCTGCATGTATGTTTATATATGATGTATGTTCCTCTACACTAATGTGCTTTAATATTAATACTAGGAACTCTTATAGAACACTTGTCAGAAAGAGGCTTCTTGCTCTTGCTTTCTCTCTCTGAGGAAAGGCAGAGGCCAGTAAATGTGGAGATGAAAAGATAAGGCCCCTTGCCAGACTGGCCTTCTCTGAAGAGAAGATGATGCTCACATCACATGGCCCAGCATCAAGCCTGTAGCTTGCACCTCTCCCACTCAGGTGGGAATGCACAGGGCACACTCGTGTGAACACAGTGCATGACATGGTGTGGCAGACCTGTGCAAGCTGGGCCCAGGCCAGAAAGCTCTACCATTGAAAACAATGTAGCTGCATTAATCCTATTTATTCTGCCCTGCTGATGAAGCCTGTTTACTTAGCCCAGCAGTTAGTATATCTGTTTTCCTGTGCCCTATCATTGACGTATCCTCAGTGTCAGCCAGCTAATACTAACGCATGCAATGCAGATATGGCCTGAAGAGGTTATGACTTACTGTAATCGGAACAGCACAATGATGCTATCAGCCCTTATGCTCTGAATTCCTGTTAATTAGCATGACTAATCTCATTTAAAACCTAACCAAAGAGGAAAGGCGACCCTGTGCCACATGCTCTACATGTCTCTGCTTGAGCAGGGAGGTTGGAATAGATGATCTCTAGAGGTCCCTTTTAACCACAGTCATTTTGTGATTCTGTGGAAGAGTCTGCAAGGGTATTTTTAGCTTTCACATAAATCAACAGGATAAGAAAAGCACAGATTTTGGCACAGCCTTTGAACAGTCTAACTGATGCACAATCTATGAACTGCTCTGCGGTCACTAAGTCCACCTGAGTGACTTCCTGCAAAGAAGACACAATCAAAATGTATAGAGGACTTTTTCAAAGACAAGTCAAAAAAATGTGCCTGCACCATGCACTGTTGAGACATGTGAGATATAGATCCAAAATTCCATATATTCATGTACAAACTGACTTCTATCCAAGCCATGAGGTCTAGGCATGATATCTAGTGTTGCTCTGATAATGGTCAGGAAGCAATGTTCCTCAGTAGCGTGATGCCCTATCAAAGGCAGCACTTTCTGTTAATCTACAGGGTATGTTAACCCAGGCACAGTCTCACTGCTGCTGCAGGATTTCTCCTAGGTCTGGAGAAGATTTGGGAAGTGTCAACATCATGCTGCAATTCATGAAAGGAATAATAAAACCAAAAAAATTTAAAAAGAACTTGCAGTTAAGCAAAATGTTTTGTTGCTTCAAAATGAAACATTACACTTGATGACTTTTTTGGAATGGTGATATGAGCCTGCAATTCCTTTCTACCTCCTGTGATGTGTCCACAGCATGGGTAAATTTTCATCCAAAATTACTAGGGTCAAAATAATAACTCTCCATCTCTTTCTCAATCGTAATTTTATGATTACAGCATTGAACCAGTCATTTGGTTAAAAGGAAGAGAATTAGAATTTAATATCTTCAATCTAGAATTTTTTTTTACCTTTGTCCCAGTTACAAACATGAAGAATTGAAAAATTAAACTCAGACCACAAAGACTGGATGAAGAAAAAAAGAAAAAGAAAAAGGAAAGCAAAAAGAAAGGAAAAAAAAAAGACTGTGCTATTGTTGTCTAAATATTACTTGCTCATTTTATTTTAGTTACTTTCTGCCATCTGAGTCCCAAATCCTGTACGTACATTTTTGTCTAAAATTATAAAGACTAAAAATGTTCCATATTCCAATTTCAGCATAAACAAATATGTCCTAATATAAAAAGACTAGTGATAAAATTACAAGATTTTATGTTTTTCTCCATTAACACCATTCATGTCTGGCTTTTTGATATCCTGCTATTTGTCTGAATTCTGCTTAAACAGGCAAAAAAAAAAAGAGATTGGAACAAAATTCTTGATGATTCTGAAATAGAAAGACATGTTAACTAGCTAAATGTGTAAAATATTCCACACCAGTTTTATTTGTATTAATTTTTTTTTATGTGAATAGTAAGTCTGAGTTGATGATGGTATATCCAAACCCACTGCTCCTGGGTTTGTGTTCAGGAGGAATTATACCAGGCCAAAATATGCACTATGTATGGAGCTATACTTCACTTCTTAGTTTAACTAAAGTATCAACAATCTAATGATTATACTGTAAACCTTAATAAAGAGAATAGAGACTGAAAATATTAACCTATTTAATTGCTTGTAATTCCCTATGTATCTGTCTAAATTAAGAGCTTTATCTGAGGCATTTTCTGAAAACTTTGTGCTATCTTGTAAGTTTATTAAAGCAGATGTTTCCACAGTCACTGAGGTGTAGGGATGGAATGAAGAATCTTATTATTTGTATTAGCACGCATTTCTCTTTTTTTTCACACAGAATACAAAAAAAAAAAGCAAAAAACCAATATTAAAAAATATTTATAAAAATGATAATTTTTGTGGCTCAGGCTATAAATTAGAGATTCTACTACTGAGCTAAGTAGTAGTAAAAGTAATAATCTGTAGAATAGTTGAAGAATTTCAAATACAAGACAAAACAAATATAAGCATAATCATTCTCTTTGTCTATTCATCTCTTTTTAAGTAAACATCATCCTAGCTTCTGAGATTACTGGAAACAACAGTCAAATGACAGTACTCCAATTGTCTGAGTTTCCTACTATTTCTTTTAGGATAGATAGGACTACTGAAGTTATTGCTAATAGTAGGTATACTAAAGCAAAAGCATTATATTATTATTATTAAGAGTATTAACAATGACTTTGCATCCTCTTGTTTCTTTTCTTTGATTTCAAGAGCCAAAGAGGGGCTCTGGGAGGGGGCTCTGGGAAGAGCCAAGTCACTCTGAGAGGTAGCTCAGGCTAAAGACATGGAGAGTCTTGAGGATTAAACACAGAGCCCTTGAGCTTGCGCTAAACACCCCTGGTAGCTTGTGTGCAGCAGTGGCGCGAGCAGAGCAGGTCCCAGGCAGGCTTGCAGTGTGTAATTGCTAGCTGAGGATGAGAAAGCTGGGGAGGTTTGAACCAAATAAACCTTTCACGTACCTGGCTTGTTTTAGAAAAATTGCCTACTCTTTTGACTAAGAGGTTGCAGAACTTTTTTCATAAAAGTTAGATTGCTTCCAAAATAAGTGAGCTGCCTTTGCTGTTTGCTCCTCCAGCTGTTGCCCACTATGTTGCTGTATCTTGAGTGAGCTCTGCTATAAACGAAAATAAAAAAGACCTTTAAAAAAGATGCTTACTTTAAAGCTGGATGCTTACGCAGCTTTAATGTTACAGTGGATAACATAATAATGCGACTAGTAAAAACATGAAATAGTGTATTTGTGCCACATTTTACAATATATGTGCTAGTTGTAAACCATGCAGTACTTACTTATGGAAGTATATATTGCAATCTGATGCAAAATGCAGCTTGTTAAATTTTATGGGCCAGATTCTAAACTGTATAAGCAAATCCAAACTAATGTCACTGTTTTTCCCTACTCTGGATCTATGTCAATATAAGCCAGAAGAATCTGAGTCTGTATGCTTTAATTACATCTTTTGAAGATTTTTTCCTAGTTTATAATATATTTTTCTGTTTTCTTCATGCATATTCTCTTATATTATTTTTATCTTGTTCACTATTTCTTAACATAGAATATATATTGCAGAAATACAAACCATACACTGGACTGTCCCATAAATATCTAAGCCTCCATCAAATAAACTAGTTAAATATATAAGGTAAAATGTATATGTTACTCATTTCAAGAAAAACAAGAGTCCATTTGCCTTCAATTGGATTATTTCATTTAAATAGGAAAATTCATTTTTTCACTAAAACCCCTTTGTTCTCACCTAACAAAGGAGCACATGGAGAATTACTGGTGTAATATGGTAAAACAGCATCCAGCGCAAATCCAGGCCTGAGGCATTTTGTGGCTTCTCACTTTAACCAGGTGCTTAACTCCATCTAAAACCATACAGCTATCAAGCTTCACACTTTCTTCAAAGCTGACTAGCTAGGAGAAGTCAGGAGGAGCATTGAGAGTGTATTTAACTTGATAAAGTGTACACTCTTTCAGCTTACCATCATGCACAGGCAGATGTCCAATTCACACAGTTGTGCAGATTACTAAAAGACAGTTTTTGCTTCCAAACACTGACTTCTTGCCCAGTTGACATTAACAGCTCTAGTAAGAAGCCGAGGGAGGATATATCCATCCCAGCTCTCAGCAGGGGTGAGGTATGCATCTTGTAGCTCTCAATGACAAGAGGATTTGGGCTTGCAAGGTCAAGGAGGTTGGCCTTTTGAGAACTAGAGCAATACAGGACTGGATTGTGATCTTATAGAGATTTTAAGCATGTCATTAGGCCCTTCATTGCAGTAGCACCATTTGCATACCAAAATTTAAGCACCTACAAAATCCTTTGCAATTTGGAGTTTTTACCAGATACAGCTTGGAAGATGTTTTGGAGAAAAATATTCTAGGTCCCTTTTATATTAAAGTTACCTTTCAGCAGCATTAACAGTAAATTAATTTAGTTTTACACTATTTGCAGTATGGTATCACTATGAAAAGGGAGACTTTAAATCCTGGATTCAAATTTGAAGGAGGCCCCAACTTTTGAAAACCATCTTATAATTTGTCACTGTCTACAAGTTCAGCTCTTAGTAGATGCAGCTCTAAATTCAACTTGGATGTTGCAGGTCATGGCCAAATTCAACAGCAAAGGAGTTTTAAGAGGCTAGCCTCTGTCTGGCCTAGGTAGGACTCACAAGTTTCATTTTCATGACCATTCCAGAAAATTAAAAACATCAAACGTCAGTGTTAAAGGAAACATAGAACAAAAATTATGTTCCTTCACTGAAGGGAAAATTAGCCATAAATTAATATTTATTTTTCTTAAAAAAAACTTCTTAATAGAACAGTTTTATTTATTTAAAAAGATGGGCACACATATCTGTAAACATGCACATTATTCTTCAAGTGAGAATGATATTTCCATGAAATCCTGAAATGTACTGAGAAGAGGATTTGGTTTTTAACTCTTTCCAAAATCCTATTGCAAAGGCCCTGAGTTCTGCCCCCGTGTAGTCTCTATAACCTGTGCTAGAATCAGTGACCCTCAATGTAGATGCAGACATCTGCCAAGAGGCAGCTCACTCTAGGACTGGACCCTTGTACTTGATGCAGTACTTTATACATCTTAAATTGGAGAAGATATTAATGGGAAGATATGAAATGATAATCCCGTATAGTTACTTTATCCCAAATATTTTAACCTGGACTTAATGCCATTTCACAAATTTTCAGTATCAGTATAAAAGACAGCACCAGCTGGGGAACTGACAAGCATCTGACCCAATAAGAATTACACAGGTAAAACAATCAAACAAAAGGTTACATTATTAACATGTACAGAAGTATTCCTTAAAATGTGAACTGTGGATAGAAAATTATGGATTTATCCAGTCAAACCTAGCTCAGATGAGAGCTTATTAAATTTATGGCCACATTCAGAGAACTGTTCTGGTCAACACTTATTTGACAAACCCCGTGCTCTGCAAAGTAGAGATGGTAGAATATGTGAACTTTTCAAGGAGGATTCAACTCATTTAAGCCAATATTTTATGGTTCACATTAACCCTATGTCTGGTTTTGGATCCAGATGAGAAGACATTTTCAGATTTGTAGGTCCAAATAGTAATAAATAAAATTTGTAAATCACAACATAACTGAAAGTTTTAGCATGCTTATTTGTTATACATACAAACCACTATGATTTGTAAAATCTAGTATATTCTACTTAGTATATTTTAAAGTCTAATTAAGCTAAAATGCTGGTTTTATTTCCACTTATCATGCAGTTTCTTTCAGAACTAGCTTCAATGCAATAAACAAAAAGCAGAGTATAGTAAAGAAAAGAAAAATGTTTTCTGTTTTAAAAATATCACCTGGAATAAAGTGCTGTTTTGTGTGTTTCTTGAAAATTTAATAAAGACCTATCTTTTTATGTCTGAATGAAACTTTACCAGGAAAGAGGTTAAGAAGTTAAACCAAAGTAACAATGAAGCGGCAGTGAAAGAGGTATGTTCTTTTTCATGTGCATTGTTTGCCCTGGAAGACCTGTCATTCAGTAAATAGAGGTACTTTGACTCATGGGTGGCGATGTATAGCCTAAGCTTAGCCTGAATCCTCTCCTAAAGACTGAGTCCTGCAACCAGATCCTGACAACTTCCCTGCAGCACTATGGCATGTTTCGCTAATATGAGCTGATAGGATTAGTCGTAGGCAGCAATTACAAACTCTTCTTTGTGAGCCCTGAAGAGTTTTGATTTCTGTGTCAATTGATGCTGCATTTCAGATACCGTTTGGAGTAAAACTTGGGCTTTGAGTATTCTGATTAGATTTACTGTAATTCAGGGCAGCAAGACAACACAGAATACTAAATTGTTTAAATTAGAATATATCTGTACTTATTTTGCAGGCAATCCTAACAAAATTATGAAAAATATTCACAATTTTGTGGGGAATATTTTGAAATCATTATGGAAGATTATTGTTAGCCCTTTTGCATCCATCTTCCAAACTAATATCCAAAGAAGCCTCATATCCATTGAAAAACATTGTAACCTAGTAGGCTCCAAAAATATTTTTATCCTGGAGGTGGGTACATGTCGAATGTAAGGATTTGAACTTGAAACTAAGTAATAGTTTAATAATAATAATAAACAGTAAGTAATAAACAGTACAAATATTGAAACTCTCCTGATGATGACTGCACACAGACTGGAAACAAAACAGAAAATATGTGAACTGAAACCATGGTACTATTTTAAACCTTTGTCTGAATATTTGCTAAAATGAAGACTACTGGTTTGGATTCTATCAAATCTCACACTTGTCAATTTTAATCTAATTGACTTCTATTCTGGTGGACAATTGTACTTCATGCTCCATTCTTCAGTATTTCGTCGGTAGGAATCAAAAGCAATAGTGAAAATGGATTTTCACAAGTACACCAGATTACAAGTTTTGGTGCTGAGCTACCAGTCTGTATTCTGAATAAGTTACAGGTTCATTAAAGAGGCCCCCCAACACATGGTGCAAAATCTACTTCAGCCACCTAATGTTAATGTTTTGTTAAAGACAAGTTAAAGTCCTAAACTAGAAAATGCTGTCAAAAACAGGAAAAATAGTCTTAAGTCTATATAAATTATGTCAGTGTATGGACCAGGCTTTATGAGATTTATGAAGTGGAAACCATGCTTAACCAACTTGATAGCCTTCTATAACTGAAAGATGAGGGGAAAGATACTGTTTGCTTGTTTGTTTAAAGTAAAATAACATCTTCCTTTAAGCCAGTGCATATTTTTATACAGACCAAGCAAGACTATTTTTACAAGTTCTGATAAATTAGGACAGAACAGCTTTCAGACCCAAAATGTCAAATGATACATTGCTGTTCCTTGATGCCTGTGTATATGTACTAGAATTAGGAACTCTGTGAAAAAGTTAAAAAAAAAAAAGATCTTTTCTTCAACATTCATATTCACATTCCACTCTACTGTGTCAATGATAGTTTCTAAACTACTACAATGCTTGCAGAATGTAACAGGAATGAAAATTATGGATCTTTTGCATTATAGCATAATTTATCCTTTTGAAACTCTCATTTGGAAATGCAGTGTGAGTTTGCCAGGACAGCAAAGTGAGAACCGGATGCCTTCCAATTTAGTAACACCTTGTTCTTTGAACAGTAGGACCACTTGTGAAATACTAGTCAGGATAAGTAAAGCTGCAAAATTTGAGCTATTAATATAAACCTCAAGGTTTAACCTGCTATGTTTTAGATTAGGGAGCAATGTTTTCTTCTTTTTACATAGCCATCTAAAATACGGATATGAGTTTACAAGAAAATTTGGAAGAAGAAAACGTCATGATGTTTTCAAAATTTTTTTATCATTTGTCTTGGGTGTAAAAAGCATTTCTTGGCAATAAATCTCTTAAGTTTATGAAGTTGTATTATGAAGTTCATGAAGATGTATTAATGAAGTTCATGAAGATGTATTAGTGTCACTACCTCAATGGTCAGTTAAAACTGTAAGCTAAATCTCATGAATCTCTTTATATGTCATTTCTTTTTAGAGCACTGAAATAATCTCTTTCTGTACCCCAAAATAATTGACCTTGTGTATGTATGTCTGCATATCTGCCCGTTTATCATGCAGTATCTGTTTTACAACAGGAATAGTGACATTTGGAATGTACCAAGCATACTTATTAGAAACTTAATATGGGTACCACATAGTACAGGAGTTTCTGGGACAAACAAGTTGTTCTTGACAGCTTGGATGTACGAGAAATCTGTCACAAATTATCCATTTCAAAAGGAAACCTAGACATATCTTGTTGCATTTCCAGAAATGGAACAAAGCAATACTTTATGGCTAAGAAATGGATGCAGGCCAGCAGTCAGTACCCTAAGGTGAAAAGTTGGATCTGCCTAGCAGTTCCTCAATTTCCAACAGGAGCCTTCCAATTCCAAATAATGAACATATGAAAAAATAAATATCGCTTTAATTCATAGTAAAGAAGAGGTATGGTCATCTCTGCTGAATTTAGCAGTGTACTCTGAGTAAAGCCCTCCCGAACATGGCATAAAGAGAGCACTCACTATAACAACTGAAGAAACCTGCAACAAATCTAAAGTAGCCTCTCATTTCTATACAGCTGTAAAAGCTCTGCAGTAAGCCCCTGAAAGGGAACATTTATGTGTTTTATGTTAATTTTAAATGCTTGAAAGCAGTCAAAAGGGAGGCTTAGTCCTGAAGAAATCCCAGTCTTAAACCCTCCTTAAGCCAGGGCATGTCTATGATTCTTCTTTTTTTTTTTTTCTTTTAACCAAATGCCATTCTTTTGTTCTTTTGTTGCTTCTGAAACATTAGGTATGTTTCATGCAGATTTGTTTTTTCCTATCACCTTTTATGGGGTGAGTCAAAATTTTCTCACCACCCCTAGAAATCCTACTAGCCTAGCAAGCTTTTTAGCCAATATTGCATATAATCTGGGACCTAATATTCCTCTGTTCTTTGTGTATAGAAGCTCCTGTGCCCATGATTCTGTGCGCGGTGAGCATGAAATGTGGGTAGAAGCCCTTCGTAGCACGTTCCCACTTTGCTTCCAGCACTTGCCAAGAGCCTCTTGGCAGGGGCTGTGCAATGTGTTCTGTTTCCAGAGTGAGTAACAGTGGGCAAGCTTTCCCCAATCCTTCCCTGTGCAAAATCCAAAGGAAGGCTGTGTAAAGTTCCTCATGGCTAGGATCAAGTGTGGAGTTTTATTCTGTAAGAACTGCACTAATTGGAGGCCAAGCAGGATGTATCTTTCCTCTATTCTCTTAATGTCTCCCACCCCATTTCCCCCAGGCCTTTGGAAAGATCTAACAGCAGCTGGAAGTCCATGTGCTGAAAGCTACACAATTTCTGCCAGCTTGTGCAGAAATATTGTAGGTGTTTTGTTCTTTGACTAAAATATATTTGCACCAAAGGGAATGTTTTGCTTTCTTTGCCCACAAAGGATCAGCCACAATAACGGTGCTGGTCATGGTAATGACATCAGTCGTGAAAACAGACCTGTCCAAATTTGTGTAGCTTTGCTGCTGAATTGAGCTGGCCAGCAGCTCCTGAATTCAGTAGTTGATTTTAAACCAGTATGAAGGTTAATTAACTATTTTCTACTCCTTTCCAGGAGCAAATGCCAGCCCCATGAAGGTCCATTGCTCATCAGAACTCAGTCTGGAGTCCTAGAGTCTGGCACAAAACGACTAATACACTGATGCATTAATTCACTGAGTCACATTGCCCTTGGACTGGTTGTACATTTTTTAACACAAACTATAGCAGCAATGGCATTCAATCATATCTTCATTTACCTTCCAACTATGATTTCAGAATGTATATAAAAATCTTTATATCTGATTGTTGCCATCTACACAAGTATAAACTACTGCAGAAGGGAAAGGGAGGGAAGATCAGAACTTTGGGATTCAGCTAATAAACATAAATGCATTAAAACATGGACACCCCAGCTGACTGACTACTGGAACAATTAATTAAGGTGAATCATTGTTTATTTCTTCTCAGGAATGATCTATCTTGGCTATCTGCCAGGAATAGGTAACTTGTTTGTTTGCTTTTTTCCATTGCAAAGAAGACACTTTGTGCTTAGGCACAGAGCTCATCATTAAAATTACTTCTTTGACTATCCTTTGAATATAACTGCCTCCAAAATTGTACGGCGTGACTGCAAAGTGTCACTAACAGAACAGTCAGTAAAGGTAAAGAGAATTTTATGGAGGTGAGCATCTATTCTACATATAATAGAGAATAATATATGATTGATATTAGCACTGTGGCACAGTACTAATAGAGGGAGATTGAGATGGAGTTTAAGAGATATATTTGTGGGGTAAGAAGAAGAGAAGAAACAGTGTGGAATAGCTATTGAAAATGGCAAATGGTTGAGTTCTTGGTTTTGCCTTTCCATGGAAGCAGGCTTACATTAATAAAAGTATTTGATATTCTTTTTTCCTGGTTTAGGATAATACCCACTAGTATTCTGAGGAAGGAGAGAGCAGGGAAATAGTCACACTTTGTTCAGTTAATGCAGCTTTGAGGCTTCAGCATGCAGCTGAACATTACTCACACAGAAAACTGAACTGAACATATGAAAACTTCAGGTTACAGCAGAAGAATGGTGAAAATTAAAAGACTGTCTACAAGAAGAACTGTTTCAAGCAAAGTCCTGGCCAGTTTTCTTTCACTGACATTTGAAAAATCTAAACTACTGAAAAATTCTTTTGAAGTTGCCATGTGAAATTATGCACTTAAATCCTTTCACTTTTGGAATAGCCCATAGCTTCAGCAGAGGTCCAGTCCATCAGCAGTTGAGCAGTTGCATTTTTTAACTCACAAAAAGTATCTTGAGGTATAATTGCACATTGAACAGCTAAAACAATCAAGGAATTTGTGGGGAGAAAAAAACATGCATATAAGAATACTTCCAAATTGAATTGTTCATTTTGTTTTGCCTATCCTGCGGTGTAAGCAATAGGCTAAATCCTCTTTTTCAGCATGCAGGATGAAAGTTTATTTGAAGTTGGAGTCTATAGCTGCCTTTTCACAGTAAATTGACCTTGTTCTGTGCAGCCAATGTCATAATGCTCTGCTTTATCTGGGCTGAGAGAGAGAAAATCGCAAATTGCTTCTGCATGATTAGTTCTGCCACTTCAAACGTGTTTCTTCCGAGTTGGCTTCCACACTTACTGCTAGAGATATGTGCCGCTGGGAAACCCTAATCTGTCTCTGAACTCCTCTGATTTAGTAACCCTTTAGCAGCCAGTCTGTTCTGTCAGGGAAATGATTTCTTTTTAAGCACAATAGAAACAGTGCCAGAATAATGATGAACTATTATAATTATCTTCTTCAACATCAGAATATATTTACCTGACTGCCTTTGACTTCTTAGCAGACGGCAATTGCTTCAGGTCAGTAGAGTTTTCATAGATATACATTTATTTGCACTTTTATCGCTAAAGTGTTTTACTTTATAAACTCAGATATTTTGATTATTTTTAGTCTTCCTGCTAGTTAGTATGTTTTAAAATTAAAAAAGAAAGCCAACTCAACCCAAAAGTCTATGAACAACTTTTGGAAAACAATACTAATTTGCAAAACAACATTCAGAGAGCATATAGTGATATTATAGTAATCCATTAATCTGAATTGTTTGTATTTCAAAATTAATACTTTACGTATTAACAGGGTAGATCTTATTCACAAATGCTATATTTTCTTGGCGCTATAAAAAAAAGGTTTAAAGAATTCATATAATGGCAAGAGTAGTGAGCATTTTCATGGTAAAAACAATTTCAAATATTTACTTTAAACACAAGCCAGTCATGGCAGCTGATTTCCTCCTAAAAATTCAAAACCAGTTACTAAATTACTTTATGAATTACTAGTATCTAGTGGGTTTTTTTGTTTTGATTTGGTATTTTTTTTCCTGGTGAAGTAGAGCAGCAGTAACAAGTTGAACATGACAGGTATTTAAAAATAAATTGCTTGATAAAAAAAATGAAGAAGAGAAAAATGCCAGCTTCATGTGACAAGATTCATGCTGAAGCATTGTTTTCAGATATTTTTGACCAAAAAAGGATATAACAGTTTAAAGGTGAAAAGGAGTATGGGGAATCTGCTACCTGACAAATAAGTCTACATATCAAAAGATTTTGCTAACCGGTCTGACACATAAATGGCACATGATGTCAACTTCTATTAAAGGCTTTATAAATGATGACAGCCTGAAGAAACAAGGATTGTTTTCCAAGAAGATAGTTTCTGTTGAATTCTATATATTCTTCCCAAACATTAGAAACTTGCCACCACCACTGCCACCGCTGCCAGGAACCAAGTCAGTTTTATAGACACCGGTCATTTGGCCTGTCAATAGGACTGGTTACCCGGAAGACTTCAGTCATAGATCTGCTTTGACCCTCTTATTGCCCTTAAAAACATTTCATATGCATTTCAATAATTATGTCTTTCTGTGAAGTTGTAAAATAAGGAGCAAATAAAGCTTTTTTATATATATATATTGTTGTATTGTTTTTGTTTGTTTGATTGTTTTTGTTTCTGCTATGGTGTATCAAGAGGTTGAATGGAATTCAAAGGATAAACCTAGTACAGGGCAGTTAAGTATCAGAGCTCTTAATTCAACAGGAATTTTGAATTGGCTTCAGAGGAAGCAGCAGCTTTTCCTGCTTCGGTAATTACAAACCTCTGTGACTTGTCTCATCATAAATAAGCTGATTCCAGTATTTCTGTGCAACCTCCTTCCTGTGACAACTCTAACCAAGGACTAGGAATTTTCTACATAGTAAAGTCTCATCCTTTTGAATGAAATCAGTGGGGACTTCCCATTCATTGCAACATAATTTCATTAGGTCCTTATATAGTAATAATAAGTGGCAAAAATTCTTCTCATTTTGTAATATTCCATTTTGTAATATTTCATTAACACTCACCATAAAATAAAAATTTTAAAAAAAAAAAGTATGTATTTAAATAATAGGGAACCTCCAACCAGGCCACCCATCAAAAGTTTCTAGTAAAATTAAATTTAAAATTTCCATATTTCCAGTTCAGATAGGAACAATCTCAGTTTCCTTGAGGACATGAGAAAAATCCTTTCCAAAATCACATGAATAAACATTTTAGCCCTTCACTTGTGAACAATTTAGTAATGAACTTTGAGGTGAACCCTGAACATAACTTGTTGACTCCTCTTGAACACAAACCTTTTGGTTTTCTCCCAATGCTGTCGAAGTCACTGTTCTCAAACAGTGAACTTACCTCTGTCTTTCACTGAGAAACTTTTTCACATTCTACATTATTATTACCACTTGTTCAGGTATATTTTTTTAATTCAAAACTTCAATAATATGCAAAGTACACACATTTCTCAAAGAACATCAAGCAACTTTTAGAGGGCACGCTGCATTTAACAGGATCAAATCCCTTATCCACAGTATTTTCTGAAGTCCTAGTGATTACGCTCCACTCTCTCAGGTAGGCATTGAATGAGCATAGATCTCTCCCTACTGAAAGGAAATATATAAAATTCAGCCAGTTATCAGAGGCAAGAGACACTTGAATTGAACTTCTAAGCATAGAATTCAAACATCTCACCATGTTATAGACTATGTGTATTAAAATATATTCTTCACACTGAAGAAACGAAAGAAAGAATTTTAAGGACTTTCAGAGCATGTCTGTGAAGCAGCAGGTTAACATAATTTCCTTGTTCTATATTCTTTTCCTGTTGCGTGTTTAGAGAAACTCTAGTGACTGATAAAATAATTCTTGAGTATAAATAGATCAGTAAACCAGAAATTGAAATATTTTAATGGCAGAAATCTCTTTACCCATATAAGAATAGCTTAAAATCAGAACATTTTCCTGATTTTGTGTATATTGTAAACTTTGGCCTTGAAAACAGTAGGAAGCATTGAAATGTAGCATTCCTGTTACATTTCCACATTGTTACTTTCCATATAACCCCGGTTCCAGGCTATCTGATTCAATAATAACAGTGCAGTCCCTCTTCCACTTACCTATGGTTGTTCCTGGCTTTATTAAAATCACACTTAAGTAGAATTCTTACTCAAAGGAACAATATCTAGTGTAAGATATTCACACCTATATGGAAGAAACTAAGTAACATTGTTCTTACAAAAGTACTTACAAAAGTATGGAAAAGCTCTTGTGTTTTGATTTGAATATCTTAGCATTTTGTGTTAGTACCTTTGCCTACATTGAAACTACTCGTTTCCTAAATGTAGAAACAACAACAAAATAAAAGAGGATACTACAGAACTGCAAATACATAGCTTTTTCTTCAAATGTGTAAACTAGTAATTCAAGAATTTAAGCCCATCTTTCTTTATAGAAGCCTACGTAACACTACATAGAGAAGTGAGCAAAGTCTGGGTTCTGCTTAACAAATGTCAATCATTTCAGTCAATAGCAGGAATTTACAAACACGATATAACCACATCAGATCTATTTTTAGGTAGGGAAAAAATGTCCTTTTAAGGGCAGCAATGCTAGATGTCAGCAGTTAGATATTCTCTGGCAGGTAAAAATATAGTGTTAACAGTAGCCCACTTATTAGTCATCAGCAATGAACCAAACAAGGATCAGAACTGAGCTTCTCCACAATCCATGAGTGAGACTTAACACCTAATTTTCTTGAGTAAAGTGAAAGACTTTATTTGCAAAATGTAGATGTGAAACTTGGATAAAAATGTTCTCCATTTTTAGATGATCATATGATGATCATTTTAGTTTGGACCATTTTCTTTTAATCTTAATATTGTGGAATAGCTCCCTTGTAGCATTAAAGAATGGTTACTCTTAGGTCAGAAAAACTTTTGTAGTATTTTATATCAGTGAACTTCTATGGGTGGAATTGTATCTCCTTTAGTTTACAGACCTGAAAATTATAAAGGCAGTCATAAATAAAATGATCTCCAATTTTCTTATCAATACATTGAAAAAAAAAAAGAAAATAAAATTGAAGTTAAAAAAGATATTTTACCTAAGTCTTTACTCAACATTGGACATTTGGGACTGAATTTAACCTTGGTATGAAAGAGGAGCAAGGTGTGCTGGGTCTAATGATCATATGTTTTCAGCTTCAACTTCATCATAAAATTATTAGAGCTCTAATAATTTTCATTCATTTTATCAGCTACACTTTTCTTAATAAGAATTAAGTTAAGACCTTTAAAGAGCAGGGGAAGCTGTCATTTCAAACACTATACTTGATAAATATATTTTTGTGACTAACTTCATCTGATGCATTCCATTCTTTAAACTTATCTTATTTTAATTAGTGCCTACTTTTCTTTTCCCGTGTGTAACTGGCTGCCTCAGTAATCATTACAGCGTGTTCTTGGAGCTCTTCATACCACCAGGCTGAACACAATCTTTAACTGCTAGGCCAATAGCAACTGTGTTTACAGTTTTCATATTTTGCTCACAGATCTGCACATTTCTAGATGGGCCTTTCTTTCAGTTTATCATAAACAAACTGTGATCTGTTGGTGGACTGCTGACTTGACGTGTACACAACAGTGACTGCAGATAAATCAACACTTGGAAAATCAGCACTCCTTGCTCAAGTGTTAAGTAGAGTCTTTATACAAACTGAATAACTCTAATGGTGAGGATATCCTCAATGACCTAACTCCTACTTGTGGATTGAAAATTAGGCCTAAGAAGGCCAATTGCCAGATAATGCCATTACACTGAGACTTGTGTACAAACTGAAAGGTTGAAGTGCACCCTTTCAGCACCAGGATTCATTTCCAATACAACCACTATGCTTTTCTGGGCCTAAGGCTGGAGGAAGCAATATTGCTGCAGCCTCTCAGCATTCTTCTTCACACCCGGGCTGCAGACAAGCGCTTTGTGCTCGATGGAGTGTCCTCTTCATCAACACATTCCAGGCGGCCCTGGTCCGGCCACGCCATGCCACTGCTCGATGACAGACAACTAAAATCAGTCAGGGGAAGATTTAAAATAAAAAGACCAACATGTCATCTCACACTGTGCTGTGGTCACTTTAACCTAGCTGAGAAATGCAACTCTTTTGAATGCAGAAAGTCCCACTGATAACCTTGTCATAGAATGATACTGGAGGACAAGGCATGTCTCAGAAATGCGTGGCTTCTAATCTATTGGCACTTTAAGTTTTGCTCACTGTTTTAACTCTTTGTAACTCCTGCAGTTTAGATTGCTGTTATGCAAAATATAGCTTGTCCATGACAAAATAAATATGAATTCACCTCTCAAGGAGAAAAGGGATTCAAGTTTATGCTTCCTGGGTGACTCATGATTTGTGGTGCTTGCTACTACAATAAGGCAAGTGTTAACTAACCACAAGGGCTGAGCAGTCTTGTGAAAGCAGGTCACTATTAAACACCAGAAGTTGGGCAACCAAAGTCATTTTAAAAATCTTGACTTCAGTATTCACATAAATTTGGTTAAATCTGAGGTAACAAAAATTGATGTTACGAGGTGGATATAGGGTACATTTCTCCTGTAAGCTCAGTAGTTCAATCATTTAGTCTGTACAGTCGTTTTAGCTTACAGGAAGAATTCAAGGATCATCTATATTATTTACATGCAGTTTCTTGCCCTTTTTTATGGCTGAAATAAGCAGAGGTAGTTCTCCAGAAGCTTGTTCTATTTGAATGCAAGCACAGTTTTTGAAACCAAGATGAACATGGCCATGCCACACCAAGTTTCCGTTAGTTTGGTAGAGATGGACAGTCATTTGTACCCAAAGATCATTTGATGGATTGTGTAAAATAAGTTGTTGCTTTAAGTCTACTTATCTATTGACATTTCTTTGAAGTTTAAGTAACTAGCTATATTTTAGTAAATATCTTTTTTTTTTCTAATTAGCTGCAATTCAGAGAGCAAGATCTGTTCCCCTCATTGTCAATGACAAATGGTAGATACCACCAAAATGAACAATTAGAAACACGCCTGGCAGATAATACAGTGTCAGAATATGAATAACAAGAGAAAAATAATTTGAGTTTTTATATAACTGAATACTCACTTGAAAAACAGCAGTTAGCTTTCCAGGCCAATAAGCATAAACTCTGGATTTTCATGTTGCTGGATTTTCATGCTGCTTTCAGATTTTACATCATCTTTTATGCCTTGAAGAACATACTTACGTTCCTGGATGTTATAATAAAAAGTAGGTCTCAGAAAAAAATCACTCTGAATTTCAAATATGGGAAGTGGGAAACTCCCAACACTCTAAGAAAATTGTCTTGTCACAGAATTACCATGATTACTTAAACTGGAGAAGTAGATTGAAATATAAGAGTTCTGAGTTGTATTTCAAACCAGGCAATGTGTTCTAACCCCATTCATAGCTAATTCCCTCACCTTGATCCTGTCTTTTAGTGTCCCTTATTTTGTTTCCCTTTTTCTAGAGGACGATAAGAATACTGAGTTTTGTAAATAGCCTTGAAGTCTCTGATCAACACTGCTAAATTGTCAGAATTAATCTTTCTCCTAACAGTTTTACTCTCTATGATTCCAAACTTTTCTGAATTTCTTAAGTTTCATAAAGTGAAGGGCAAGAAAATTAGTCACAGCTGAAATAGAGTCTTGTTTGCCCTGAACACTTTTGGGACCTACTATCTGTATAGGCACTTATGTGGCCCTCATCATGATTATATCTTAGCACTTAACAGTCACTAATGGTTTTTATCCTCCCACTACCTCTCTGCGATAGGGGAGGATTGGTGTTATCTCCATTTTTCAGGTGGAGAAGTGAGGGCCAGGTTAACTGAGAGCAGAGAGTGCAGCACATGTTTGCGCCACAGTCAAATGTGTCAAAGATGTGTGCCAAGACCATCTATCTAGCGAGGGCTCATGTGCTTCTCAGAACACAGATCACAAAGTCTAGGACAAAGTATGTGATAGGCAAGGGCAAAGCCTACTTGGTCAAGGGTAACATACTTCCTATGAAGTCTGTCAACCTTGAGGAAAACCCGGAAATCTCTCCTTCGAGAAAACGTGCTTCCACTAGCCTGACTTTCTGACTAGCAGTCAACAAAACTTCAGCGTTCAACGTTTGCCCTCTACCCTCTTTGGAGCACGTCCATGTCTCACTGTAGCCATCCCTGGGAAGGCAGTGGTGGAGGGAAGTGGCTCCATTACGTGCCTCCTCCCCCTGCCCCAACCTTGCACTTGTCAGCAGCGCGAGGGCAGCAGTCACACCATTTAACCTGCAATATTTCAGAAAGAATTTCTTCCTCGGGAGGTACTGTGCAGGCTTCTGCCAGCCCTTGTCCCAGATGCAGAGGACACTACTTCCTCATATGTTTTAGACAACAGGGATTTTTCTTTTTTTTTTTCTCTTTGTTTGCTTGTTTGTTTAACTGAAACTCTGATTCTGGAGGAGGAATTAGTTACTCTATGCATAATGCTGTGTCTTCCACTGCTTGGGCACCTTTGCCAGTTTTTCAAAAGCACTGCCCATGCTGTTTGGACTCACTAATCTAGCTCTCTTGTTCTGCACCCGGGTTTGATTCAAAGCTTATTGTTATTATTCCACTGGCTTCAACAGGCTCTGCATTAGGCTACTGATTGGTCATCTAAACATGTGCTATCACCAAGGGGGTTACAATTTGAATACATTTGACCCATATATAGCATAGTAATTTTTGACAGGCAAATGTGGAAAAAAAAACAGCATACAAAATTAAATGTATGCTTAAAAGAAAATCATATCTGAATCTTACTGCGTGTGAATTTGCATAGCGCTTATCTCAGGACTACAAATAGAGATATAACTAGACATTACCTTGGAGATGTCTCTCAGTTCTTAAAGACAGAAGTAATCAAATCCATTACTTTAAAGAACAAATGGGAACTCAATCTGGAAATATGTGCTGTACATAGTCCTGCACCCCATTTCAGAGCTGCAGGCTGAGTCCCCAGTTTTGCTGGCATAAATTTTATGAGTGAAAGGTTGGTGATTAGCTTGAGGCTGTAGAGAGCCTTTTCTGTTGCAAAGTTAAAACAATTAGCTCATATACAATGACAATGAAGAACATATACTTATTTTGAAGCAATCAGTTATAAGTAGCTGCTTCACAGAATTATTTTCAGTGTATAAATATTATCAGTGTATTTTCAGTATATATCTATAAGGATGTTTCAAATTTAAGGTCTTCCATTAAAAACAAAGCTGGGAATGTATGAAGTTTAAGTGTGTCTTGTTTAAAAGATTTTTTTTTCTTTTTTTTCAAAGAAGCACAAAATGTCTGCCAAGCCTAAAAATGATGCAGATCATGTTTCTATGTTAGGTGGTGCTCACAGGGCAGTCTGGCTCTTGTCAGTAATTCTGCAACTGCTTACTGTGGTGGAATTACAGTAGAGAGTTAGGAGCTGCAGTTGGTGGGAGGGATTCTTTGTCCCGGTTGCATTTAAAATTACATCTAATCTTATCAAGGAGCTTGTCATTGTTTCTGGCTGCCTATAGCAGGTACAGTACTGCTTTTGTTCAAGTCTGCTGCTTTACCAAATAAAGGCAAGAACTGCTTGCTTTTCTCATACGAGAAGCCCAATTGATTTCTCCAGACAAACAGGATTTGATAGTAAAATTGACTGAAAAGAATCTGAAGACGATATTCTTCCAGAATAAGTATACACTGATTGAAATGTGCTTAGAGAGACAAATAAGAGGCTTAGATTATTTTTTAAAGCAAGAGAAAGCATGAAAGAGTAGGAAAAGAACAAAATCAAAGCAGCCGACAGATATTAAAAGGTTTTTGTTATTCAAGAATAATGAAAAAAAAATCAAATGGCAATTTTTTAAATTAAAATCATCCTTTAAATCTTTAGGCTGACAGAAGAATATCTGTAGGGGTGCAAACTACATAAACAGTATTTTACCCAAATTCTAAGAACTCCATGTGGTTTCATTAAAAATTGTGAATGCTCTGAAACTTTGAACATTTTTTCAAGTGCATACGCATGGATTTAAATGCTCAAGTCTTCATAGCCAGCTTGAAAATGCTGGCTTCAGTGTCTCATGTTTTCATCCCTAACAATGAAAAATTGTTGCCTTTTGTATTCATCAGATGTTCAGGGTTAGGTCCTCAGCTGGTATCATTTATGGTTTCTAGCTGGATATGGCACAGGCTTAATAGGAAAATAGGTGTCATAAGTAGCATTAATGCTTTCATTTTAAAAACTTGCCTTGACCAGTACCAGGCAAGTTATTGACAGTACAATAGTAAAACCCAAAGAAATATTACCAAAAAGAGACCACCAGAGTCAGTAAATCTCCAAGTTAAATCAGACAAAAATAATTGGTATTAAGTTTTAATTGGTATTAAGTTTTAACTCTATTCATGTCATTTTGTAGCTAAGCTGCAGAATGTAACTTGTTCAAGCAGGTTCCATTTAATGTCATGTAAGAGTTGTTTGCAGATGGATAACTTTTCCCAACAAAAGTTACTGAGAGTTTTAAAGAAGGTCAAGAAGAATCAGGGTATAAATATGTTAACAGAGGTAATGTGCCACATATACCCAGCAGTTTTTCCCAGATTTTCATAGAATCATAGAATCACAGAATGCCTAAGGTTGGAAGGGACCTCTAGAGGTCATCTTGTCCAACCCCCCCTGCACACGCAGGGCCACCTAGAGCACGTGGCACAGAGCTGCATCCAAGCGGGGCTTGAAGATCTCCAGAGAAGGAGACTCCACAACCTCTCTGGGCAGCCTGTTCCAGTGCTCTGTCACCCTCACTGTCAGGAAATTTTTCCTTAAGTTCCTGTGGAACTTTTGGTGCTTCAGTTTGTGGCCATTTCCTCTAGTTCTGTCTGTAGCCACCACTGAAAAGAGGCCAGCCCCATCCTCCTCACTGCCTCCCTTGAGGCAGTTATAGACACTGATGAGGTCCCCTCTCAGCCTTCTCTTCTGCAGGCTGAACAGGCCCAGCTCCCTCAGCCTCTCCTCACAGGGCAGATGTTCCAGGCCCCTGATCATCCTCGTGGCCCTGCGCTGGACTCTCTCCAGCAGCTCCACATCCCTCTTGTACTGGGGGGCCCAGAACTGGACACAGTGCTCCAGATGTGGCCTCACCAGGGCTGAGTAGAGGGGCAGGATCCCCTCCCTCGACCTGCTGGAGATGCTCCTCTTAATGCACCCCAGGACCCCATTGGCCTTCTTGGCCATGAGGGCACACTGCTGCCTCATGGTCAACCTGTCATCCACCATGACGCCCAGGTCCCTCTCTGCAGAGCTGCTCTCCAGCAGGTCGGTCCCCAGCCTGTACTGGTGTCTGGGGTTATTCCTCCCCAAGGGCAGGACCCTGCACTTGGCTTTGTTGAATTTCATAAGGTTTCTCACCGCCCTGTTATCCAGTCTGTCCAGGTCCCTGTGCATGGCATCTAGGTTTAGATAAAGTTCCAGACTGGACTGGTAGGTGTCTCTGCTCCAAGTGTAACACTGGTTATAAGCACAAAAACAATTACATTGGAACAACAGGTTACATCACTGATGACTGATAGTTATTAAAAAGGAGTTTTCCTTGCCCTTTTCTCAATCTTTCAATGCATCTCTGAGATACCTATATTATGAAACTTGTCATCCCCCACTCTCCATATAGTCAATGTTTACAGAAATTTACTTTCACAGGTGTAATCTTTTCTCTCTGACCACAGAAAAAGTCAAGGATAAGGCAGGTTCCACATCAAGATTTCAGTTAGACAAAAGTTCAAAAGTACGAGCCACAAATCCAGGAGAATTAATCTAGGATTTTTTTGAAAAAATAAGAAAATGAAGAGATATTCAGATATAAAGAAAAGTACAAGAGATAAGAGCTGATAATTTGGAACAAAAAATAGGTATTTTGTGCAAGAAAAAAAAATCATAGGAAGGAAGAACAAGGTATTTGCTTCACAATGAATCAACAGCGATTGGTCTAGATGATCAGAAATGAGCAAATAAAGGTATTTTGTTTTGTTTTGTTTTGTTTTGTTTTAATAAGCTATAGTGAATTCAGAGAAACTATTTCCACAAGGCATTACCAAAACAAATACCTGCGTGGAAGTCAGAGGATGGATATTTATATAAATAGTGAGAACTTACACAGTCCTACCTGACAGAATAAAAATTACAATACAACTAAATATACCTGTTTCATCATGTGAACCAACACTTACTTGACAATATGTTAAGGAGGGATTATCTGCAATCGTCTGCTATCAGGATTTCTGCATATTTCCATGAAACAGAAATAATTCCTGTTTTTTGGGAGAGTATACAGCATTGATTTGCTTATACAAGATTGACTTAGTTTGATTTACTGTTCCAGGTTCAGTAGTAGGTACAGTAACTGTGCATGTACCTCTCTTTTTTTGTTTTATCCTTACCTCACGTGACTGTTTCTAGCATTGCTATCGAAAAGAGGGAAAGAAAACATTTTCTCTTTGTAGGCACTTTGAACAGAGACCAGAGAACAAAGCACCACATCCTGTGAAAATCTTTCAGGCTGATCTGAATTAGTCTCAAAAATCTTATCAGAGAAACACTATTTTTCCAGCACTATATGAGTGGTCTAGAATGATCTTAAAATAATATTATTGACACAGTTGTACTCAATTCATTTCCTAAAGACGGTCTTGAGCTATTTGCTGCAAAATATTTTTTTAATATCACATGCTATATGTATTGCCCATAAATAGAATTCTACAACTAATATAAATAACATGTAACACAGTTACAATATTCATACAGTAAAAAATACTTAGGATATATATTCAGAGTGTTATTATTTCTATGTTTTTCTTTCTTTTATATTTTTCCCTCAAAATAAATCTATAATGCCTTACAGAACCCATTTGAAGCTTGTAAAAATCAGTCTAATGTTTTAAGATATTTTACTGATGGAAACAGAAACATTAGCTAAACTCAAACTATTAAAATTTGGTTATCTACACATGCAGGGAAATCAAATTTGCCTTCAAACTTTTTTCATGAGGTACCTGTAAAATGACGTCACTAAACTTTTTTTTTTCTTAATACCTGGTTTTTCATTTAAATGCCTAAACCCAAATTTGTCTTATTTATGGCTCTCAATATGGAATGCTGTTATAAACTTTACCCGTCTGAAATTTTCCATTTCCAGCAGATCCTGATTAGAATTTAGGCAATTCCAATCTGATCGATTAATCATACTGCTTTTATGATTAGTAAATCTCATACATATAAATGTGCTACTAGAAAACAATAACTATTTATTTCCCATTGGCACTCCTGGCCAATATTTTTTGCATCTAGTCAGAAAGACTTTAAAAAAATGGCAGTGTTACTTGAGTCCAGTCTGACACACAAGTTATCTTCAGTTCGAAGCTGTTTTGAGTACCATATTGAAAGCATCACTTTGGCCACAGGTTTGAAGTTATATTTTAGCTCTTTCACAAAGGGATGGTATTGTTTGAGATCCTTAACTGGGCTGGGATAAAACCTCGAGCTGAGACAAAATCCTGCAAGGGAACATGCTAATATATAAGCAGTCTATGAGCAGTCTAGCACTTAAGTCTATGTTTTGGCCATGTTTCATTTAGTATTCTAGGCATAGCCAATGATTCTGATAACAACTCTCATAAGGTTGGTGCTCACTTGAACTTCTACATACAGTTGTGCAAGTATTTCTAGTGCCAAGATTACAAAATATTATTGATAATAAGGTTCTATATTTAGGAAATTTTGAAAATGGTTTTATTCGATGTTAGCCTGTCTTTTTTACATTTTATTTTGCATTTGCAAAAGTGCATGAACACTTATCAGAGGAAAATAACTACAAAACCACCAATAGCACAGTGAAAATGCTCAGCCACTATTTTTTATATTCCATCTGATTTTTTTTACTATTGTTTATGTACCTTCAATAGAAATTGTAGTAGAATTTAAACAACCTCAAACCCCCAGTTTACACAGTGTGGGGGCTTACACAGTGTGGGCAAAGACTGAAATTGTGTGTTTAGGACAGAAGCAATAATCTCAGTAGTCTGTGTATAAAAGTTGTGTCAGATAACCATAAACTCAAACTCAGATCTCATTTATACAGGTGCTGAACAAACATCTCCAGAAATGCGAGTCCATCTAAACTCTGGCCCTGGAGACTGTGGCAGAACGGCTTGGATTTTCTGTAGACTTTCTCAGCTCAGTTAGATTCTTGCACAGTCACTTTAACTAACAGGTCCTACCAGCACTCACAGCCATCTCAATTCTGTAATTTATATCCCCTCACTTACACTTCACCTGTGCCCGCTGGGCTTAGAAAAGTGAAGGAGAGCCTGAATTAGCTCTAGTGAATTGAACTTACATGAACTTACACCTCACCTCCACTCTTGGCATTATCTCCCACAATGATGTCAGAACATGAGCCAAAAAGAATTTATGTCACTCTTTTGATGTTACAGGACATTTAATGGGTGTTACTTTTAATACTGTGTCCAAAACAACCAGAGGAGATGGCAGATTCAAAATATTCTCCTACCAACAGGTCCTTAAATATTCTTAAAGTGCTGTTCAGTTCTGTCAAGGGGTGATGTAAAAAATGGCACCTTCTGATTCAACAAACCTAGAATCGTATCTGCTGCCTGCAGAATCAACATTTAAGCTTTACTATGTTTTTCTTCCTTTAGTCTTGAAGAGCATGCACAACAGAGCACAAGTGGGATCCTATTCCTTTCCAGACTTCTGACTCGAGGCAGGTCTTGCCTCATCAGCCACAGCGTTGCAGCAAGCCTGCTGAAAAGCCACATAAATGTCATCAGGATACATAATGATATTTATGTACATTATGTAGTCATTACATACATCAGGCTACATAAATATCACCAAATATATAATCCAATAAAAAAGTATCCATTGATTGTATCCCTTGACCATATCCATTGACAGGATGGAGAGTAGAATTTGACCTACGGAACTAGAAATGTTTCTAAAGAAATGTGAAGCAAAAAGTATAATCTAGCAAGACCCCTAGATATTAGTTTCAATACTTAAGAGATATAATAGAAAAGGAAATTAGACCAAAAAAAAATGACACATTTATTATGACTCTAATGGACTATAATAAATATGGAATGCCAAGTGAACAGAATTACCTGGACATGAAATCTACAAATGTCTTTCGGGGGAGATTTTGAAACATGCAAAGTACAATTGACTTTCTGGTGAAACCATAACTACCTTTGAGCTTCCAAAGATATTTAGAGTCTCACTTGTACCAGTTTTAAGTGCTCACAGGTTTTTAACCGATCCTCTGAAGCCAGGTGCAATTCATACTATCCAGTACTGTGCCAAATCTTTCTGAAGAAAATAAGTTATTCAATGAAAACTACATATATTGTGCTATGTAGTAGCAAAATCGACTTCACAGAAAATATATTTTGAGGGGAGGATTCAGAATCATTGCCTTAATCCTAACTGATGTGAGAAGAACAGTCTTACATTGCAGGACAGTTGCATGCATTCTGTCTATAAAAGAGATCAATGTTAGTCGTGGATTTCAAAATGTAATCAAATAATTGGTCTCATTCACTTTTCTTTTTCTCTTTCATTCTTTATTCCACTAAAGAGCTTATTAACAGAAACAAGCAGCTTTTCTTTATGTCAGGCAAGTCACTGAAAAGTGTTTTCATCAATTACATAAACATACACAGAAAATCCGCAGTTAAGTCTAATTAGTCCATGTTTTGTTACAAGCTTAGTAATTATTAGCTCCTTTTCTGATTGATATTTTCAAGGTCATTACAATAATCATTATATACAGCTTTTTAGGGTAGTAGTTAAGAATACAAATCCAGCCCAGACAATGTATTCCCAATGGTATTTAGGCCTGTTGCCAATTTGCATCCCTTCTAAAATACTGGTTTTGCTCAAGTAGGAAAAAAAAAAAAGTAATTGAATTTGAGAAGGAAACCCAAAAATCATGTCATCCAACATTTATGCAAAGGATTATTAACTAAAGCCTGGAGGCGCTCTTACCTCCCACCTTGCTCCTTCCCTCACAAATCCCGCTAATTGCAGGGTCTCCCCAAGACAACCCAGAGCCACCTCGTGGCTGGGACACGCACTGCCAGAAGGCGGGTGCAGCTCCCCAAGCCCATGGGCCTTCTTACACCCGCTCGCCCAGACACTTTTGGCATGCCCTTGGGCACACGGCTACACCAACATCCATCCGATAAAATTTTACTTGCCAGAAACATAGTCATGTTGTATCAGGAAATACCAGAATCCTCAAGGAGGCATATGATTATTTTCTTCCATTTTTAAACAAAATTTTGAATTTATTTTGTTTAAAAGTAAAATAATCAAAAAGATGTTTCTGTCAAAGAAAATATAAACATCTGTATTTTTATCTAATGAGTCTTAGCATATATTAAGGTAAAGACTCTTTGAAATCTCATACTCCATTGGACATAAAATTTATAGAGGTTTTGTTTTATTATCCAAAGACTTTACCTTTGGAAAATCAGTATAAATAAGTATTTGGTGGTAGCAGCCACAACTATGCAGCATGAGGACTTAACACAACATGTAACAGGTCTGAAAATTTGAGGGCTCTGGCTGCATTCTTGCACATGTCCTTAATGAAGTATAGGGTCATCCTTGTTGAAAACTTAACAAGACAAGACAAAATGATCAGATTTCCCTGTCAAAAGGCAAACTGTTGCTTCTTGGGTGTTCTAAAGCTCTTTAGCATTTTTTTAGCTCTCTGTGTACAGTAAATGGGTTGTAAAAATATAATTACCTTCTGTGAAGCAGAACAAGAGACCTTTACAAAGCAAAATGAAGTCCTGAATATCTTCATTCATTTTCTTAATGATAGAATATTAATGATTCTTACTACTGTGAATTCAGACTCGCAATGATTCTGTCTTACGCACTGCCAGGGTGATGTCAGTAAAGACCAGACCTGCTTAGATCTGGCCTGGAGTAGATGGCTACACACTGGCGTTTTCAAACCTGGATCCCAAGCAGCCCTTGAGAGCAGAGGTGGGGAGAAATCTGTGGGGATCTGCCTGTCCACATGGCTCGTTTCATCTCTAACTGTGCATACGCTGCATTGGGTACAGCTGGAAGCACTCAGCTTCTTCACTGTTTTTCAGTTTGAAACAGGAATTTGATGAACCATGGTTCGATCAATCACCCACCAATTCTATAAGCACCTAACAAGCATTCTCCTGGCTTGAGAAGGGAAATGTGTTTGGCAAAACTCCCAACTCTATTCACCTTTGCCTTAAAATTAAGACATATTAATACCAAAATAATGCGACTTTTAAGGGCATTGTATTTCATACAAAAAATCCCTTTCCTCTTTATTGTTTTTATTTTGAACTCCTGTTTTCAAGCTTTCAAGCTATAGCTTATGCTCTAGCCACTTCTTGTTACTTGTATGTCTTGCACAACAACTGCAGTCTGTTCCCTCTGGGAAGTTCTGCACACCTACAGCTCTTAAAACTGATGAATCAAGGACTGACGGTCTCAGTCCACCCCTTTCTTCCCCAGACAGATCTTACTGACATAGGCAAAAGTGAGGAAGAGTAAATATGTGTGATATATATGCAACCTTTCACAACAGCCTATCAACTGTACAAGCAATGTAAAAAAAAAAAAGAAAAGAAAAGAAAAAAAGGATACAAATACAAACACTCCCTGAGAGAGAGGAGGGTAATTTTAAGTAGTACTGGTTGCAGGTAAGAATTTTAAACTACTTACTTTGAGAAATTTAAGACAAGCTGATCTTTTCCTGCATGTGCGTGTGTGTGTGTGTATTGCGGTGTTGGGTTTTTTTTTTTTTTTTTTTTTTTTTTGTAAAGAGGATAATATTTCTCTATAATACCCTTCTGCTGTTTCCCGTATGTTTCTTAACTTGCCAGTGAGACATTGACAATGATTCCGTACAGGAACCCCTGCAGGGTGCTTGATAAGCTTTTGTATTGAATTCAAGCATCCAGGGCTTCCTAGAAAAATCTTAACAGACAACACAGAGACTTTGGGCCTGAAAATCTGAATTTAGATTTCATATAAAAGCCAGGTTAGACTATGTATATATAGTGTTATATATATTATGGTATTGTAGATTTGGACTCTTCAAAATTTACACTGCAGTCCCTCTCTAATATCCATGATTGGCTTAGCTTTGAAACACTGCATAGATAGAAAAGATAATTTTATATACAAAAACATTTCAGGAAACAAAAAAGTTTAATTCTTTATGAATCACCAACTATATCTACCTAGAATTATTACAGCTTTGTGTCACTCCACGTTCTTCTTATGCCGGAATCTCTTAGAGATCTAAGTCATATTGTTTTCCATTTATTTTCATAGCTTTTTTGATGATCACAAGTTTTTGGTCACTCTTCTAATCTTTTTCAAAAATAGTCTTGTCTATATATAGAGATTCCTTCCTATAGTTGTAAAAAAAAATCATTTTTCATTTAGGGAAGGTTTTAGAGTTTTTTTGACTAACAACAGTTATTTTGTTCTCCTGTTATTTTTTGTTATTATGAAGTAATCTAGCACAGTTCCTCAGAATCAATTTGATTGCTGTTATCGTATTATGGCTGCATTACATACAAACAAGATGATATGATGTTTAATACACTATGAGCCTGAAGATCCGCTGTCTAGTCTCTATTGTGCCACAAGTATGGCAGGCAAAGACAATTTTTTCGCTGCATTTCCATACCTAGTTATTTCTAAAAGAGAAAACAGCACACCATTCTCCTCTAATAACTAGAATTATTATTATCAACAAGCAATGCTAGCACATTACTATTTTTACTTAGTGTTTTAGTTTGGTTTTCAAACCATGACCATATCCATCTGTGAACCTTGTTCTGAGAAATCATTTAGTATAAATGGGAATATGTAAATAATTAATTTTGAGTTTGCATTTTTAAGCAGACCCAAATTGCTTCCTAATTCTGCTAGAAAATGTGCAGCTATCACAGGAGGAAGAACGAGAGGTATTACTTTTGGCTCCAGGAGGTTTCATTATGACAAAGTATTGTATGGAAATCTCATTCAGCTGTTCTCACCAGTCTTGATAGCGGTATGGATAGCATAGACTACTGCATAGTCTTCTAGACTTTTTGCATTCATAAGTAAATGAAAGAGCTCCTATAAGGTCCTAAAGCAAGTATTTAAAACACACTACACTGACTGACACCATGTGTTTCCGTGGCTTGTCCAACTTCCTGACTCTAAGGTCTAATGATCTCAAGCCCTTTGGCTGCAGAGGCAATCTGTTCTTATTTGGAAGACTATAACCCATCTAGCAATACTACCTGAATCTGCAGACTGCCTGAAACAACGGGTTATCACTGATTTTTACTAGTCTGGTGAATAGTTTGGTCTCACAGAGCAACGATTATACTTCAGTGTCATCATAATACCATTGAACAACTATTCATTTAATACCTAGACTGATCTGAGAGTAAAACTGGGGTTGGAGCATTTAAAAGTGGAAAAAGAAAAAGGAAAGAAAAGTAAAAAAGGAAACTCACAAAACTATGTAAAGGAAAGAAGCAGAGGGATGATAGGAAAGTGAAAATGAAGAAAGTTATCTTTTTCATATAAGCTGGTAAATTTGATTTAGATTTACTGAATTTAAATAAATAAGTGAACAAACAAATAACTACAGGTCAGATTACCATATCAGACTGGTGAACTGGCTTGTGGACCAAATCCCAACAAAATTCTCCAAAGTGTTGTTCTCTTCTTGATGCTTTCTTTCATGGCAGGAAAATGCTTGGCTGTCAATCAAATGAAATCCAAGATCCACTCTCTGTAAGTTTTGCTCTTAGTGATTTACATTCTCTTTTTTCAAATGGTTGGATTTACCTAACCAAATGCAGGGATCCCTCATATGAACACAGGTCATACCTCCAGTCACAGGCTGCAGCAATAACTCCATAAAAGAAGTCAAAATCCAATCAAATTATTGCCTTTTATATTTTAAAAGAAGGTAGCATGTTTCCCCATGTGGAAATTGTCCTCAGAGTGTTGCAACTGTAGAACCCTGGATTTTTACCATAACCACGAAATAATCCTTTTGTATAGAGTTTGACTATGCCAAATGACATAAGCCTTTCCTTGCATTAAGATTCAGAGATAGTAATAGGTAATCAATATCTCCTGTTGTGCTGATAATTCATACATAGTACATATTATAACTGTTTTAACATATGTTACTTTTAATTTGGTAATCCAAAACATGCTGATATTGTGTACACATTTCTTTGTCCTCTTTGGTTATTTTGTGTTCCATCAGCTCCAAAGATTTTTTCCAGTTCCCTTATTCATAATAGGAAGGAAGTGATCTGAAGAGCCAGGATGATTTCCATCTAAACTGTCCTCTTTTTGTCTGCACTACAAAAACTAGCATCCCTTTGCCAACATTTGCTTAGACATTTTTCAAATCATAAGAAAGGAAATTATGGGAGTGAGAATACAAAAATGGAGCAAAATCCTCTTTTTATCATAAAGTGTGCATTGGAAATGAATGAGCTTCCTACTGTTCAGAACATATATGTGAACAGCAGGAGACAATGAGTACTCTAAGGACTGCCTCACTGTCTCCTGCCTGCTGACACAGTAGAGCAATCAGAAGTAGGAAGGCTGTTTGCCTTTTAAAGGAAAAAAAAATGTCTTTTTGGAGAGTCTGTCATTTCCCTCTGGTGCTCCACAGTCTCATTGGATTTTTAAAGCTATATATTTAAAACTACCTTTTCCTGTACCCTTTCTGGTCCTGGGATGCTTACTTATTATTTTCCCTTGGAATTTCAGAGATTCCCAAAGCCTTTTCCAAGAGTCTTTGCTATTACTTGCACAAAGATGTATGCACAGATTTTTTTGTAGCTCTGTTATACATACAAAAGAAAGGACTATTGTATGCATTTTAGGGATTTGTTTTTTTCTTAAAAACACACAGTATTTACTAATGGGAATTTTGTGAAGAACAAAGGTCAGAGAAGACGGCAACAACATTGTGTATTGGTAGGTATAAGGGTGATAATACTAATTCAACCCGCTCACTACAAAACAAGTATCCTTTTCTGTATATGTTGGCATTACTCAAGAACTAAGATATGCAAAATATCAAGTTCTGGAGCCCATTTATCTGAGTTTTGTCCAGCACACAATTAATGTTTAACCTAATCCAAATGTTCTGCAGCACTGCCAACTCCAGACCTTCAGAAATTAAGTCTTAGTACCTGAAGTCTTGAGATTACCAGTACAAATCACAAGGGTTTCATTCCTTTTTTTTTTTTAAATTGACTACAGATAT
This sequence comes from Crypturellus undulatus, assembly GCA_013389825.1. Classification (NCBI taxonomy): domain Eukaryota; kingdom Metazoa; phylum Chordata; class Aves; order Tinamiformes; family Tinamidae; genus Crypturellus; species Crypturellus undulatus. The sequence continues at coordinate 355,090 of VWPW01022918.1, forward strand.
TTTCTTTGCGTTGAACTTCTGGTTCATAAGTCATTTTTTTTTTTCTCTTTCTCCAACCATAAGGATTAAAAACTAAAGGTTTTTATGTCTATTTGCTTTCAAGCTTTCTTGGCTGAGTGACAGATAGACGCCAGTAATCCAGGACAATATCTAAAGCAGCCTATGGTGTAAGAAAAAACTCTGAGTCTTGTAAGACATGACACAATTGTGAGACTAGTGAAACTCTGCTTCTGAAGCTCGTAAAGCTCCCATTCACTAAAATGCTGCATTTTATTTTCCTAAAGTGACACCTTAAACTGACAAAATATTAAAATTTTACTGTTAGTCTTTTGATTATCAAACAACAGTAAATGTGCCAGTCTTCAAGATAAAGTCAGCTCTAGGTTGAAAAAAGCTGGCATAACTGGGTCATAGCAAAGCTAATTCAGAAAATGAAACAAATTCTCCTGGCACTGGCCTTCATGACTCTGCCTGCACAACCAGTGAAATACTTTTTACCACACAGAGGGACTGAAACCTTCAGTGGACTTCAGTTTGAGGTGATAAAACAGCTCAAGTCGTACATGCTTCTCTGGTTTTGGCCTTGTGCAAGGGTTAAACTTAACCCCTTGAACAAATCTCTCACAGAGAGATAAATTCCTCCTTAGAAAAAAACTAAGATAAGATAGACAGTGAGTCCTTTTTCAAGAAGAAGAAAAAAAGGAGAGAGAAAGAGAAAAGAGGAAAAAAAAACCAAAGAAACAAACAAAGCAATGTTAAAATAAAAGGCTTCACAGTATATCCAAACATTGAGATTCTTGTTCTTTCAGAGTTTATTTTCTTAGTGTGATAAGTTGTCATAACCTCATCATTACATAACTTCTTCATGGTGATTTATGTAAGATGCTTTTTTTTCCTGAAGACAGGAGATAGGAGGAGAGGAAAATAATTACTTTAATTTAATAAAATTAGAATTTTAGAGAGGGGAAAAGAACATCTGTGCTATTCCTAAATGAAACCAACAAATAACCTATTTTTTTTTTTTTATGAAAGGGTTAGTTGGGTTGGCAACTTCTCACAAGTATGACTTCAGAAGGAAAAAAAAGCATGAGAAAAATAGAACCTGGGTTACTTGCCTCTCCACTCCCATGTAGTTCAGAAATGGATTCAACAGGATTTCATAAGATAAAAAAGGAGAAGAAAGGGTCAAAAGCTCTCCCCTGAGTCTAAACAGCTCAGTGGGCCACAGCAGGTAAGGGTAATTTCTGTAGTAAGCAGAAAAAAAACAAATGAAGCAACTGGCATCATGCCCAACCATCACCTACTTGCCAGCAAAATGGTTCTTCACAAGTAAATCAACTGGGAAAAGTGAGTGGATTGAGCAAGAATGAAATCTGCATTCCTGTTGGAATTGTACAACTACTGCTCTCAACCATGTGCTCTCTTCAAGAGGGAGATTTTTATAATCTTATGCATATTCATGTTCTCATGATTATGCCCATTCATTGGTGCACTCAGCCCTAACTATGAAATCATCTTCACTTAAAAAAGGACTTGCAATCCTCAGCTTAGATGTACTTACTTATATTTTAACTGTTTTTTTTCTTTGCAAGCAATCCACATGCCATAATAAATGACTGCCTATTATTTAAATGTTTTAATGAAGAAAAAATAAAGAATAAAAGCTCTTTTGACAAAACCAGAATACTTCACCAAAATTTACTTTTTTTCTATAAAATACTTTTTATTTTCTGGAAAAAAAATCTTAATCAGCTGCTATTTAGATTGTCCTTTCTTAAAGGTTTTCGATGTTATCCTATCCTTTAGGAAATAATTCATAAGAAAAGATCAATTTTCACATAACTACCAGGTTAGTTTTATATAGTTTAATAGTTTTATAATTTTCCAATTTTCAAGCATTTTACCCAGCACTATTGACTCATAGACATATTTGGATTTTTACAATGGAAGACATTGAATTTACACAACTTTGGAGCTTTACTCTTAATGATTAGTCCTATCCGAGTTATAACTACAGAGATTCAATGTTCAACTGCAGAAAGCAGGTGCACAAGAAAAAAACACCTATCATGATGTAGTTTTCATTATGCTTTCATAGCCTGAAGCAGACAGTTTGAGCTCATGTTCACTTATCCTGTTGTAATTCTAGTTGTCCCTCAATACTGAAATGACAAGGGCACCTAAATCACTAAAAATAAATCACTTAAAAGTTATTATCTTCCACCATATTCAAACAGCCAGTTATGTTTATGTCTGACATAAATTAAGATCTGTCATTGTGGTTGTTGCAACAAACAGCTAATTAGTTTAAATGATTCAGATTTATGTAAAAAGATGGAGAAAAAAATACTAGAAATGCAGTAGATCTATTAGACAATGGATTGTGGCAGTGATTTCCATGTGGATACCCAGGGTTAACCAGGAGCTGAGCCTTTGTGATATGGAGTAGATGAGAAAAATCTAATTGTCGAGCATCCTCATGCATGCGCATCTCATTTTTAAACAGCCAGTTTATTGTGGATGGCAAACAAAGGAACTTCAAAAGAAAGTATGATCTACTGCATTACATTTAAAAGTAAACCTCTAGTCCATCTTAGATCCATTTTCATCATCTTACAGTTTCTATAAAATTCTATGGAGAAGTAAAACATCTCAAAGAGCTTTCAGTTTCTCTATTTGGTGAAGTGTTCATCTCACCTCCAACAACACATCTCTGTAGTGTCAGGCTTTTTTTCAGGATGGGTTTATAACCTTCATTTTTAACTCCTTCAGATAGCTTTACAATTCTATGTACTGCTCCTTTGTCTTAGAGAATTCTGTTCTTCTTATCATAGAATCACAGAATCACAGACTGCCTAAGGTTGGAAGGGACCTCTAGAGATCATCTAATCCAACCCCCCTGCACACGCAGGGCCACCTAGAGCACGTGGCACAGGGTGGCATCCAAGCGGGTCTTGAAGATCTCCAAAGAAGGAGACTCCACAACCTCTCTGGGCAGCCTGTTCCAGTGCTCTGTCACCCTCACTGTCAGGAAATTATCCGTGTATATTTCTGTTATTGTGTAAGTCTGCAAGTGCAAAAACCTGTAATGAAGATTTAAGGGGTTTCTGTATACAAGTGTAGGAAACTTTGACATGACTCATGATATGGATTTGCCACTTTGAATAGTCCAGACAGACTCTAGTAAATTTCATTAATGTTTCTACAAAAATGTAAGTTCAGCAATATTAATTCTTACTAGCTATTTACCAGAGTGCCAATAAATTTTATCACTAGTGGCCAGGTACAGTCACATGGAAAGGAAGGGAAAAAATCAGTAGAAAAGCAAATTTTTGACTGGAATGCCTCTGTACAATCCATCTTCCATCTCAGATCATCACATCAGCTCATAAAAGGGCTGTCTCTATATCATTAATGATATGTGGCCATACCAGCAGTGCTAATGGGATGAATCATATCCACAGGCAGTAAAGCTGCCTGTTATCTGATCATGGGAACTTTCTCTGGGTCGCCAGGAACCCTTAGGACAGGATGCTTACCGTGACCTCGCTCAGAAGTTGTGCTTTACACCTCTGTGCACTTCCCTTTAAATACAGAGGATATATATAGGGAAGAAGAAGGTTAAGGCAGAAGAAGAGAGGGGAGAAGGAAAAGAGAAAAGGAAAAGGAGGAGGAAAAAAGGAAAAGTAATAAGATAATCAATTTAAGTGCATTAAAGCTATTGTAAACTATATATTAAAAAAAAGAATTCTTATTGATTTTTATTTTTTTTTCTTGAAAACTATTTATATAATCCTTTTCAATCAAGTGATTTCACTACCATTTTGGAGAACTGATTGCCTATATATTCTTAGCAAAGGGCCCTGGCTTCAGAAGGTCAGAGTGGAATCAAAATCTGCCACAAAGGTGCATATATCATATGTGCATTAAGTTCATTAGTGTAAGTTATACCATAGCCATACAGGACACAGATTCTTATATAGTTAAAAGTCCAAAAATTGTGTGGCAGGTAATACTGTGATGAGTTCCAAAAGTCTCTGGAAAGCCAGATCTCTCAGTATGCTCTAGTTATATCAAAATAAAAATAAAAAATTAGATGTTAGATGATGACAAGAAAAGAATCCTAGGCAACTAGGTGATATTTAATGCATAGCAGCATTAAATGTTGTCTATTGTGGCAGTCTGGAGCTCAGTGCAAACTAATTTATGTTAAATGTGGCGTATATGATTTCCGCAAGAAAATCTGGCCTCTTAACTGTTTTTTGCAGAGTGCAAGAGAACACAAATGGCTACCCAGGAAAACTTAGGAGGAATAAGCTGTCACCCTGCAAGGCTGGCCCTACACACAAAAATTGGTTATTGGTGGCAATAACCAATCTCACTAGTAAAAGCTGAAGCCATCTGAAACTCCTACCTCAGCAGCATATGAAGAAAGCATCCCATGCTTTCTCTGTCACATATGATAAATTCAGAAATTGGTTTTCATATAAAAAAAGCTAAGCTCACTCAGTAACAAAGAAAATTCATAGTGAATAATCAATATGTTTGAAAAGAAAAAATAGCACAAGAAGTGTATGAAAAGAATAACTGATCATCTCTCTAGGGGAAACAGAAAATATATTCACGAATAATCTATTCAGCAAAAGGCAGAGAAAATCATTGAGCAAATCATTTTGCAAATGTTTGAAAAGTACTCATCTTAACCCAGCTTCACACAGCTGTCACTAAAATTTACCATACCTGACTGCCCTTTACCATTGCGATTAACGCTAATAAAAAAAAATTTAATGATGTTTTATAACCCTGTCAGAAGAAAAAGCCCTGCACAGGGCAAGTGGGTGAGTAAAAATTTGCAGCGCTGACTTAGAGTCATAAATATTGCTGATTAATAAAGTGTGGTCCCTATGATATACCTTTAATTACTCTTTCCACTTTTTTACTCACTTGGGGCCTGATTGTGGATGGCTGGAGTGACTCCATGCCGTGGATGTACATGGCTTTTGGTGGAAAATATCACTGGCATTCACAGGATATAAGAAACTCCAATGCCTTGTTGGATTAAAAATAAAAATAATAAAATAAAGAAGGCACATATGTTTCCCTTGTATTTTTGCTAGAAACCAATTTGGTTAATAATAAATCCTGACATTCTCCACATACAGTTTTACTGAAAGCATGATTCAGGAGAACAGTCTAGGGCATCTTTTCCTAAGGATAGGGCACTCTTCTTGATTTCAGCAGAAGATACAAAAAGCGTAAGTTCCAGAATCAACAAAATGTCTAATAAAGCTTGAAAGTATATTGATTAGTATCAATGAAGAAATATGAAAAGGATTTAAGGAAACAGCATTTTTATCTCATTATTATATTGCATCTTTGAGACAGATTCCCAGTTTGTTCTGTCCTTTAGTGCATACTTGCATTGCTCCTGTTACTCCCTGCTCCTATAAAAGGAAGATTTTCGCTTACAGTTGTTTATAATTGAATGTAAATGTAGCAATCTGTAGGAATGTACATTGTCTTAGTGAGATGTTCATTCTGTGGTCAGATTGATTTAAAAGTTTTATTAAACAGAAGATTTACAAACCATCAGCAAAGGACACAGTGTCATAGGATGAGATATTACTTGACAAAAAAAAATAAAGGCAATATTCAAACTTGTTTGGGAGATTTTATGCTTTCTATAGATACCTACAAGGCAATTCCACAGGTGCCAAAGACAAGCAAAACCACAGAGCAAAAAGAAGAAATTCTTCTTCAAGACAATTTCCTCAAATTACTCCTTAGTAATTAGAGGAAATCATATTGAAACACATCATGTCTTAGGATCATTTAAAGAAATTAAGTCTGCTGAAGAGACATTTTATTAGGTAGAATGTCACATACGTGGATGGCTTTTTTTTTCACAATCCCTTTTTTTTAGTGCTATATTCCTCCTACAGAATAAGTACTGCTTTAAAAAGCCTGTTTAGTGGTCATAAAGTCAAGAAAAAAAGAATACTAGTATCAAACCAGCTTATTTAAAGGAATTTTGACCAAGGCCTAATACAGGAACCAGAGACCTAAGGAGTTCTGATCCTTAGATGGTGAATAGGATCACACATCCTGGGTTTCATTTCCCTCTGTTTTAGTTCTGGTCTGGTCTTTTGCTTGACATGGAAGAGCCAGATTAATTCGTTTTGGTGGCAATAACCATCCAAAATCTTCCATCTGCACGCTTCCGTTAGCTCATGCTAATTCAGTTCATACCTAAGTTCAAGCATTTGGACAAAATCCTCCATGATAAGAAGGAGGCGTTTCCCATGTCACAGTTTTTGATATATGGTTTCCTTATGAATGACCTTCACTGAGGGTACATTCTGCACATACAAAGAGCAGAGTCATTAATAAATTATATACAATGCAGGACTTGAAAAACATGTATAAGGTAGACGAAGCTTTGTAGTTTAACAGAGCTGCATAGAATTGTTAATATATGATGTGACATGAATGAAAAACAACCCAGCATACCAGAAGTGTGTTTAGAAACTTTGATATCATTTGATTAGAAACAAAAATCAAAGAAAGGAGTCAGTACAATAACGTTGCCTCCTGTTTTTATGGGCTGTTAAATATAGAAGTAGCAAAGAGATTATTTTAAAATTTGTTCAGAATTTGGAGGTAGAGATTATAGCAAGTTTTGACCTTCAACTTCTTTTTGACTGGAGAGTTCAAACTAAAACTCCGGGGGCAATTAAATAAGACTGATTTATAATATAAACATATGTAGAAATATATATATATAAGAAAATACAAAAATATTGATTGAGGTGGCTGTTTATAAAGTTACAGTACTACAACTTGTTTGAAGCAATTTAAACATTTTATTACAATGAAATTTTAAAATGTAATGACAGACAAACGAGAACTGTTTACACTAAAAAAACTACTACTCGGTCTTACAAGGACGGAAATTCCAAGAAATGACAAGAACTGTGACCTGCAATGAAAGATAGTCACTGATAGGTCAGTGTCAAATATCATTTTCTCTTTTAAAATGCATCAAAACTTTATTTGAATACAGAGGAATGAGCCTATAAACACTAAGAACTTGATCGTCCTTACAGTGAAGCCAGTGAGTTCAGTTCCTGCATCACTCAGTACAAGACTGAGTCCTGCACATCTAAGAACCACAGGACAAGTTCAAAGAAATGCCCTTCTATGCTGTCTTTGGCTAACACAGAAGAAAGCAAGACACATACAGTATAATACAACCCTGTTATATACCTCCAGCTTCCTGAAGTTGCTCTCCAGAGGCTGTGCTTGGGCCATAATATTTAATAGTTGGTGCATGAACTGATCTTACTCTTTTTGAAACCCATTTACATCTCAGCATCTGTAACAGCAGTGAGCACAACAGAGCCATTAATTATATGTTGCCTGGAAAAAAAAAAAAAAAGACTTCTTATTGTTTGCTTCTATGCTTGCTGCCTGATGTATTGGTGTAGCTCAGATGATAGATAGGCTTTTATTCTTTATCTTCCACTATGGTGTGACTTCCACTATGTCGCAACATGAACACTTCATTTCATTGTGGGAGAGCTCTCAATGTCTTCATATAAGAATATTTTAGCAGCTATTGCCTTTACTGAGGTAAATGCAGCTTCCCTCTAAATATATGCTCTGGCTTTAAGATAGACCTTTCATGCTCACTATTTACTTTATATGCAATACTTCAGCACAGTATTATTTTCTTCTAATCTAAAAAGACTATTGAATTAAAATGTTTTGTTACTAAAACCTCAGCATAGAGAAATGTAGGCTCTAAATATTTACTAGAAAACATAGATGTTCTCTGCTTTTACAGGTATTTCCAGAAAGAAATAAAATAAATACTCTTTTCAGGTCCTGAAGGGCTGTCACAACCTGAAAGATGCTCCATTGTTCCCTCATTCAAAATAGCCATATCCATATGCATTGAATGATGACCTCACCCTCAGTCATAGATATGCTCCTCTAGATGCCTTTCCCAAGCTCACAGAGAAGCACAGTTGGTCAGACCAGTCCAACAACTACTGTCACACAAGCATGCTAACCAATGAGGTTAACAACTGCAGTCCAGCAGTCCAGGGCCTCTGTTCGTGCAAGGAAAAAAGAGTGTGTGGGCAATATGTGCTTGTGCTCACTAGTCTTTTCCTCAGGAACATAAAGCAGGTCCATTTCCAATAAAGCACTAGATAGAATAGATTATCCAGAATGGAAGTGAAATGGTGGCAAGTCAATGCTTTATCACTCTTGTCATAGTTATGGTTTGTCAGGCCTCATTGCCTGTGTCATCAAAGACAGTTGGTTGAGGTTACATAAAGTGTTACAGTAACTGGTCTTCACAGTGTGTGGCTGTTGCCTTTCAGTGACTTTCTTACGATTTTTCCACCTATGTGCATCAGGTCCAGTACTACAAGCAAGAAATAGGATTTATTCTGCTGCTGGTGGATGGAGCTGAAGCACGATTGCTCCCTGCTCTGCAGTGTGCTGGGGAAGTGCTACTCTTGGGGAGACAGATTTATCTTTTGCCTATTGAAATAAAAGTCTCTAAAAACATTTGTTTTACATTATACACAGCTAAGGCTTCACCAGACGACTAAGGGATACTTCAGTGTCAAATATTGATTTATACGTAATTAAACCATATTTAAACCAATGGAACTGAAGAGCATGGAAGCTGCAGTAGTATGTGACCATCTGCCTCTGGTAGATGCCCAGACACAAAGAAACTAGGATATATTTGACTGTGTAGCTCTATTTAAAATGTGTCACATTAGTCTGCGCATTTGAGTAAACTTGGAGTCTAACACATCATGACAAAGAATTAACAGTGTCAGAACACTGACAAATGATAGAAACACTGTAAATATTTTAAGAAAAGCAAACAATGTTTTCAAATGAGAACACACAAGTTAGCTGGAAGAAGAAGAGCCTGCAAATTTATTGAATGTTAGAGAGCAGGCAAAACCAAATTAAGCCCTGCAACAGCCTTGCAGCTTGGATGAGTTTCAGTTAATCCTTAAATAAGCGTACAATCTTCTTTACTCTGATGGTCTGTTGTGTAACGGTATATTGGGTAGACTCCCAAACACAGAAAGGCATCCTTCCTGTGAGAAAATCCCTAACTTTTTCTTACGACCTTGAAACTTGCTAGGGGCAAGCAGCAAGAACGTTTTGGTGATTAAGTATAGGACAAATTCTTTCAAAACCTCTTTGGGGAGGGTGCGCTTAGTCATTAGACATATGGTATTTTTAAACATCCTGGTTCGGATCTTCAGGCCATGCTCTGTCCTCTTTGTGTCGTGAGTGTGGTATAAAAGCCAGAAAGCTGCTCTTGAGAGGATCTTCGTCACACCTCCACAAGTCTGCGCTATGTAGGTTGTGTCTCAAAACAGAGCAGGGTAATCAGGGTAGAAGAAGAAGGAAAACTGCTCTAGCTCCCTCACCTGCATAACAACACCTAAGGGGCTACTATGTAAAGCAGTAGAATCTTAAACTGCCCTAACCTTTATCTGATCTTGCTTGCCCTAATATCAGAGGCACACAGAGATGACCTACAACTTTACCTCTGCCCACACTCGCACACTAAGATCTCTAAATCTTAATGATCCAGTTCCCTATTTTTAATTTGTTAAATGGTAGTATCAAAGTCTGTGTGTGAAGATTTGCAAACATATTTCCTGTTGTTTTGAGATTCAAACACATAAATTTATAAAAAAAAAGCTAAACTTTTGAATGTATTGCCCTCAAAATTTGGAATGAAGGCTGAAGATTAAAATTCTCTTGAACAAGAAATAAGAGAGTATGTTTAGTTTGTATATTTCTATACAATGTTGCCTGTCCAGGAGATCTAAAATATTGTTAAAAATCTACATTTAGATGTCATCAAGTATTTTTGTCACACAACTACTACATGCTGATAAAAATAAAATCAGAATGAGGAATGGTTCTTATAAGAATCCTTAAAGTCTGTGATGAAAAAATAAATAAATAGAAAAATAAAACATGTTTCTGCTGTGTTCTGGCCTCACAGTCATCCTTTTTAATGCTGAAGTTTTAATTCTGAATGAATAATAGTGAAAATAAAACATCTTTCTCCACAAGCAACTGAATCTTTATATTAAGTATTTACTCCTCACCTCTACTTTCCATTTAATTTTAAATCATCCAGGCAATAGAGTTTCCATTAAAAACCCTAGTGAGATTCTTTCACACTCTGTCACCATCTTTCGTTGTTAAGAGATTACTCCTGATAATCATGGAGACAGTTGCATTACAAATTGATATTATTCCAATTATATTTACAGTGTGCTTTTCAGACAAGTCTCCTTGTAAATAAGGTGTACAATTCTATAGAACTGAATAGAGTGAGGATCCACAAACTTAATTTGAAGGTAAGAGAGTATCTTAGAGCTCCATGCTATGCCAAGTGCTTCTGCAGTAACTGCTCAGCATACTACGTGAAATACTTCCGTAGTATAACAGCTTGGGAACCTCTCTGTAAAACATTTTTATCCTGGTATAAATATGACAGGAAGTTTCTAAACAACTCAAGAAGAGGTAACTATGTTCACTCAGTGACACTGAAGAGCAGGTGACTGGAAGGTCCATGTGATAAAAAATCCCTCTGAGGTTCCTCTATATGTAGCTCTCTCTTAGGGGAGAAATGTAGTATTCTAGGAATGGATGTAATGGTTATACCCAGTCTTTGAAGCCAAAAATGAGATTACAGTCATTGCAGATGCAAAGACATCTGCATTGTTGTATCAAAACAAATAAATGAATAAGAAAATAAAAAAAATCTCCTCTGTCTTAGGAAATAATTTCCCAGCGATATGCTCAAAACCTTAACCATTCCCATCTTTCTCAAATACATGAACTTTCTGCTGCAACTACCTCTTTAACAACTCAGAAAAACTTGGTGTTCCTGATTCCTGTCCCATAGATCAACAGACTCTGGCACAGTTAGACTGGCACAGAGCATAGGTAAGACCAAGGGATAGGTTCAAAAGGAGAAGAAGACATGAGCAAACTTTCTGATAGTTTTTTCTTGTTTTGATAGTGAATGCCCCAGTTTAGCACCAACAACCACAGTTTGCAGTTGTGGATAGATTGTGCAGAGAGATGGACATGCTGTCACACAGGCCATTGGTGATCAAAATTATTGTTTAAAACCCCACCTGGAAACCAATTAGTGGCTAGTGGAGGGCAAGACATGCGGGTCTCATATTTCCAGCAAGACACACTCCCTTGTGAGCATTGGTGGCATTTTGCTCAAGCGGCAGCTCATGCTGATTTATGTGAGATAACACAGAGCCCGCTGCAAGAATCCAAGTGACAGATCATAAGAGTAAGGTCTACCTTCAAAAGAAACAATAACAGATGTCAGGCTAGAAAATGACAGGGGAGCAGTGTCTGGAAGCCTTCCCTCACCTCGCGACAAGAGTTCAACCAGCAGCGACCGGAGGCTCGCCTTGGGAGCCGGCAGATCCTTCAGCGAGTGGGACAGATACAATCTTTGCCATCTCTGCTGGCAAATTCCTCCAGCCTCGCAGCATTGCCTTCAGCCTTATCCAGACTGTGCCATGACCAGCAAGCGCTCAGCCATTTCTCAGTCTCACCCACATGCTGCGCAAGGCATCTGACAGCCACGAGCGAGGTAAACGAGACAGAGATCAAGGCCCCGTTTTCCCTCGCACAACCCGTCCGTGCTGCTCTGACACTGTAAAGCAGCTGGAAATGGGCCAAATCTTTTCTGCTGTAGATACTCTGGGCCCCTTCTGGTGGGTGTTGTCAGCACGCTATAAACACCCTTCGCAGCGGCTGCTTTCCCAAAAGGGACTAAGGTGCCTGGTGAGGTGTTTGGTGATATTTAAGCACCTAGGTCCAAAGTAGGGATCCTCAAAATTTTACTCTGCTCTTGGCCAGTCCCAGAGGCACCAGTCCCAGAGGCATCTGACCTCTGGAGATGCCTCACTTTTCTTCAAATACTTATACTTCTGCTGTCACATATGCTCAGACCTTTCTCCTGGAAGGCTATAGCCCTTCGTTAAGACCCTTTACTTGAATGGCTTCAGATCTGCTTCGCCTGACACAGGCTTCAACAGACATATTCTTATTTCCTCTCTCAAATCTCTTCTGTGTTGTAGAGGAGCTTCAGCAGGCAAGATGGAAACACTCCCCCACAACTGCCTCTTTACATGCATACACATCTCAGAATAGCCTATAGCTCCAAGATTAAGGCGCTCTCTGGGCTTGGGGAGGGATGCATGACTGCATCCCCTTAGGCAAGGAAGGAATTTGAAACCCGGTCTGTCACATCCTAAGCAAATGCTCTAAGCACAGATCACTTTTAGAACAACAGGAGCTACAGCTCCAGGCATCTTCTAGAAGCTAAAACTGATATCCCATATCCCTCAAAAAAAAAAAAAAAAAAAAGAGGAAGAAAGAAAGAGGGGCATTAGTGCCTGCTATTAAGAAGGAGCCTGGGCTGTAAATTCTGAGAGCACAGAGATGACTTCTAGTAGCACTGGGGACTGCATTCTGAAGAAGAGTAGCATCTGTGATATATCCTTATGCTCAATAAATAGCAGCTGTTTTTCTGACTATCCCACTCAGAAGCACTTAGCTCTCCCCATCCACCATGTATGGCACAGGATGCTGCAACCCATAACAGAGCCAGGTGCCTAAAATTAGCCGTTACGATGCACATTGGGGCCCAGCAGAGCCCAGCCCCTGACTGCGGGCAACCCAGGCATCCGCCGTGTCCCCACCTTGGTGCCTGGCTTCTCTCAGAGCAGGCGGCATGCGCAGCACGTGGCACGGAGACGACACGGCGCCATGCCGCACTCGGGGCCCTGCCGCCTCACAAGGCTGCGCTCACACAGCAAGAGCACGTTCTCCTCTTCCCGTCACGGGCCTTACACAACAGATTCCATGTGTTCAGGCTCACATCCCGTCTCTTTGGACGCAGGCCGACGTCCTGTCACAGAGCACGTGTGTAGACCCTGTGTGTGCTAAGGGGATGGTGGGGCCCAGGTGAAGCCCTGCTGAAGTCCTCTCCGGCTTCGTGCCCAGAAGGAGGGATGTTCTGCCAAAGTGACAGCCAGCAGTGCTGGAGGCAGGGCCGCGGAGTGTGGGAACTCATGGTGAGAAGCAGCCAGGGCCGGGCGCTCCCACATCCAGAGACTTCCAGGTCACAGCCGCAGTGGTGCAGGGGGAAGAGCAGCAGTGCATTAAGGCAAGTGCGGGCGGCTGAGCTCCTGAGAACAGGCAAGTTCCAGTTCTGCTAAACTGGACTGGCCTCCTTCCAGCCCAGGCCTGTCCACAACTGCTCTTCAGGGTTTTTCGTAGAAAAAGTCCCCACTGAAACACAAGCCTGGGTCCTCCCTGCAAAGTCTGCAGACCAATTCACAGTGTGTCATTTCAATTATAACTAAGGCATGAGAAGGTTCATGAGAGACTCCCGCTCTCCATCCATCATCAAGAGGTCAATTCACTTTGTCGTTCTTGCCCCTTCCTGCATGGACGTGAACTGAAGGCAGCCATATACCTTGGGAATTACTCTGCTACAACTTTTGGTTACCGATAGCAGATGAGAGTTCATCAACCTCTGCGAAAGGAAAAGGAAACCTTTCTGCCTGTTATTACTGGTGAACCCTTTCACAGGCTAGAAAAAAAAAAAAACATATGAGGTTGGACTGTGTTATCAAACAGGACCTCCTAACACTAAGGGGACTTATTAGTTTATCACATGCTCTATATCATGTCATGGGTAAATATAAACCTTCCCCATCTTCTCTTTTTTTTTTTTCTACATTGCCCTCACAATTTCATTTACCACCTTGCTAACCCTGGAAGATTCACTGATCTAAATTCAGGATGGAAAAAATAATTATCTGTTCCTTTTAGACCTCACACTCATAAAGGCTTGCATCTCCACCTGACTCTGCTTACTTTTACTCCAAAATAAGAAATAACTTACCATATAATGAAGTGCAAAAACAGTCATTAACTTAAGGGCAGCTCACATTAACATGACCTGACTATTTTTTCTCAACATCTGCTTGATTCCTGTCTTTGTATATATATACAAACACATATATATCTGAACATGCGTTCAGCAAAATGAAAAATAATTAATGAGATATAAGTGTATGACCTTGATAAATACTTGAAAACAGATAAAACTTTAAAGAATGAACTTACTCTACTACTGACCATAATAGTCAGCCACACATCTGAACCTGCAGGACTTTTGGATTTCAGTGTTTTTTTTCCTCCCTTTCAGCATTAAATTTGTACTGCTAATTGCAAAGCTGCTACTTGTCATACCACTTAATTCTTCATTCCCGTTTTTCTTTGAGGCATTTACTGAATGAAGATACCAAATTCTCCTGTGGAAGTTAACAAGACTTTTGCCATAGAAACAGGAGTGAGCACAGTATTGGGGGAGAAAAAAAGAGGTTTTTTTTGGAAGGGAGAGGCAGGGGAGCAAATAAACATATTCAAACCACCAGTGTTTATCTCCAGATCAGTCAGTTACTAGTGTAGGACTATACAAAGTCGGCCTGATTTACTGTTATTGATCATATTTGTAACAAAAGTGCTCTAAGGCCCTCAGAGGAGCATGACCCATTGTATTAGGCACTTCCTAATTGTATTAGTCACAAACAGGGAATAACAGTAAGCACACTCATATAAATCATTCATTGGTTTGCATAATTATTTCAACAAGAAATGTCTTTTTATAAAGAAAATAGTCACTAGAAAAAAATGTTAACTTGTCAAACTTAACAGTCATTTTTATGTGACATTTGTAAGAAGTGATACCTACCTGCCTTTCTTAATTGTCCATGCCTTTTTTTTTCCCCTGTGATAATGATCTATTAACTTAAATTAAAATTGCAAACATATTTCCCTTATGTAATCAGTTTTGAAGAGCCTACAAACTGCAGAGTCAAGACCTCAGATAATGACATTTCACTTCCAGGACTACTTTAATGGCCAATTCCTCTGCTCTAAAGTACCTCATAATAATATTGTTACCACAAAGAAATATGGTGTGTGATGGGTCATCGCAATAACGTAAGTGTTCCTGCCTTGGCTACTACATAATTGGCAGATAGATGACTTTGAAAAAAGATGTGCTAAAACTGATGTGAGGACACATGAATCTCTTAAAGTCTCAAAAAAAAAAAAAAAAAGGCGAGGCTTGGCTTGGGGGAAAAAAGAAGGAGAAAAAAAGAAGAAAGGCATACTACAGCTATACTTGGTGACAAAAGTGCCTTGAAAACTGATTCTTTAAAAGAAAAACAGTATGAGAACCTCATGACAGAGTTTTAAAAACCTATCATTAAAAAAAAAAAAGTGACAAAGCAGAAGGATCTAACTGTGCTGAATACATTGCTTCTGTTTGAGCATTGTTTTCTTTTTGTCTCCCTAGTTATATTAAACAGTAAGTCAACAAGATCTGGAATGAAAATTGAACTAAAACACTTTTATTTAAAGTGATACAGCAATCTGAGGTCTCTAGCCGGTAAGTGCTGAGGATGAGTGAAGGATGAGTCCTGCTCATCCGGACTTTGTTATCAAAACTCCCCCTGGTTTTCAGCGCTGAAGGGAAAATGAAAGGCCCAACCCTGAAAACCATTACTTGAATAAGTAAAATTACTCTTAGTCCTTTAGTACTAAAATCACGTATTTACTGCTGGAGAAAAAGATATGTGAGTAAAGCAAAAATTTTTGAGTTCATTTCACTGAATCAGACACTGCTTCTTTAGCACATCATAAGTGCCTGAATAGGTGAGGAATTCAGGATCATTTTATATCAGCTAACTGGGAAGTACTCAGAATGAACCTGAATTCAAGTTGACTAAGTAGAGGACAAATGCAGAAAAAAACTTTCTCGCTTCATACTGTGAAAAAAAAGCACATGTAAATGACAAGTTATAATTTGTTAGGAGATAAGTTTTGCTGTAAAATGTTGTGTAAATGATTTGCAAAAGGTTTCCTGCTACAGAATTTGTAACATAGGAAGATTTCTCTTAGGAGGTTGTAAGTGATGCAGGGAGTGGCTATTTTATTTTATGAAATACTGCGTGTTCAGTTCAGCTTTGGCTCATGTTTCTAATTATCGTACCAAGCAAGATGCTTTTAGTGATGCACTGATATCCTAAGAGGGCATTTGTCTTATAACAGAAAACCACACAAGCATTTGAGGTCAAATATGAAAAAAATAGGATGGCAGAAGGAAACAGACTTTTTTCCTTCTCAAAAATCACAGCACCAGTTTTATATCTACATGACCAGGAGATTTTGACCATCAATATCAAGGAAGATTGTGCTCTGCCCTTGAAAGTTATGCCCTTCTGCTTCACAAGAGGTTAGCAACAAAACTGCTACTAACTTCACAGAAGATTGTCTGTAAACTAGAAAATCTGCTTCTGCAATTCCTGATCAATTTTAATAAGTTCTACTTAAAGGCAGCATTTGCAGGAAGGAGTAGAACCCTTAGCTTGTATCCTCAATTTGGAGAAAAAGTGTTTGAGCTCCAAATATTGGAGGTGTTTTCAATTTTATTTATTATGAGATCTTCTACATAGCATCATATATTTGGAAAAAAAGAAAAAAGAAGTTAATTTATGGGCTGTAGTTAAAGCCTTCATAAACTTTTCAAGTTAATTCCCACCATATTTTACTTTATCATGCACAGTGACACGTCAGTATTATCTCTATATACCTGCTAAGTTTAACACATTTCAAACAACACCTTGTATTTGTGACAGATAAAAATAAACACTAAGTTTTACCCATGAGAAAAGAGAGAGAGAGAGAGGAAGAAGAAGAAGAAGAAGAAAAGAGGAGTACCATTACCTTCAGTAAGATTCCTTTTCTGAGGAAGTGTTGCTCTCTAGGTCCTGAATTCCCCGACTTATTGGAAGTTTAAAATGCTTTAAATGTGTTTGATGGGAAATTATTACGAAAGCTTTGCAACATAATTTACTATGTACACAAAGAAATTTGCAACTACTAAATCTAGAAAACAGCACTTAGCCACAAACCACAAACCTTCTAAATTGCATAGAGAAAGAGTCCTACGGACTGGCAAATTTCATAATTCCACATTAGCAGACTCAATTACAATATCTGCTGCAAATAGCATATCAGTGCATCACAGTTAGAGCAATCAGGTTCCTTTCTTCCAGAACGCAATATCATGGCCCTGAACTCAACTGCACTGAGAAACAGCACGGATTTTGGAGAGGGATCATTCAGACTCGGTCCAAACGGTCTTGTTATGGTAGAGAAACGGCAGAGACCACGGACGGGCTTACTTTCTATTCAGAAACTTGGAAATCCAGCATCTCCCAACCCAACTTGCCAAGAGCTAAAAGCGCAAGAAAACAAATGAATAAATAAAAAGAGTGACATCCAACCAAAAGATGCCTCTGTCTCCCTATTTTCCAAAACGCTGCTTGCTATTGAGTTAAATGCTTTTATTGATCTGAGTTGCATCAAACAAGCTTTACAGCCTGCAGTATCCACACACCCGGCATAAAGAGCCTAATACAGAAGGCAATTTTCTGCTCTCAAAGAAGATCTTGTATCTAAACCGACTTCCTCCCTCTTAATTGATTTGCTTCGATCGTTCCTTAATGCCGGTGAGAAAGAGTGAGCTGGGATATTTTCCCCCTCTATTTTATGCAAAACTTTAACTGAAAAAAAAAATAATAAAACCAATCAGGAGGGATGAATAAATAAGTAAATAAAGGCAAAGTGCAGCTCCCGAGCGCAGCCAGGACGGCTCCCTGCCGCATGGCCCCGGTGCGGGGCAGCGCCCGCCGCGGGGGTGAAGGGGCTGGTGCTGGGGGGCACCAGGGCTGCCTTGCGGGCGGGCAGGGAGCGGAGCCGCCGCCGCGCTGGCCCCGCGACAACAAAGCGGCTGTAAAGGCTCCAGGTGGTGGCTGTGTTTGTTGTGCTGTCTGCGAGGTGCGGTGGCTCCCCGGCCCCGGCAGATCCCAGTGCTGCTGTGGACATTAAGAAAAGTCTCTTTGGGCTGATCCCAAACCCAGATAAGGAGCCGCCGAGCCACCAGCTCTGTCTAGACTCCGGACCTCACAAGTCAAGCGGGTTGTTTGGATTAGCCTTGGAGATCTACCGACCTGAACAGCCCTCCCAAAGAAAAGCCGCCGTAACACCCTATTTTCCTCTTCCTATTGCCGTCCGGGGTCTGCCCGGAGATAGGAACCGAGCTCTGGTTTGCTTCGTGTCACTAATTTCTGGAAAACCCTTCCGCCTCCCTCTCTCCCACAAACACACCTTGGCGTGTTTTGTCTGCTGGCAGAAAAGAAAACAGAAAAGCAAAGACATTCTGCAGCAAGAATCCTGTTTTGCAACCTTCCGCCTTCCTTCTGCTCTAGCCTACACACCCCGCCCCCGACCCCGGCAGAAATCACGGGCTACAGATAAAGCTAAGAGCCACCAGAGCAGCGCGGAGTCCTGCGCGGCTGGCCCGGCCCGGCCCGGCCCGGCCCGCCGCCGCTGCTGGGCGGCTCCGGTCCCACCCTCGCTCCGAGCACTTGTTTGGTGCCGCTCAGCCGCGGGCAGAAAATTCAGTAAAGTGAAACAACGGCCTCATGTAAAAACCCTCATCCTCTCTCTCTCTTTCATCTCCGCAAAGTGCATCGCACAGACTAAAGCTCCGGCTCTGGGAACGCGCCCCTGAGTTTCGCACCCCGCGCTCCGGTTGGTGGCAGCGGAGCCCTATGGAGAGCCCTATGGAGAGCCCTATGGAGAGCCCTATGGAGAGCCCTATGGAGAGCCCTATGGAGAGGCCCAGCCCCCCCGCGCGCCCCGCGAGGTGCGGAGTGATCCTGGCGCGGGCGGGAGGCGGCAGCTGCGAAGTTTGTGTTTGTGGCGCCTCGGCTCAACCCCCCCATTCAGTGGCTCGCTCCTTTATCAAGAAAACAACAATCAGGGACAATCAGTAACAGGGATCTCCTCCTGGGCCCCCTATTAACCGCTCGCAGCTCCACCGCAGCGCCCAAAGCGCCCGGCAGCGGCCCCGCGCCCTGGGACGCAGTTAAGGACGGACAGAGGGACCTACGTGACAACGGATAGACGTGAGCGAGCACGTGACGCCTATTGTTCCCCGGCGGGCCTTTCGGGTGCTCTTTGAGGCACCCAAACTGCGGGGCTTTGGCAAAAGTGTGAGCGAGATTTCTCCTTGAACTGATAGCGCGGCGAAGCGGCTCCGGTTTCTCCCCTCCTGCCCGCTTTTGAGTGACCTAACATGAATTTATCTTTCTATCTATTTATATACGTATGTATATAAAGTCAAGTACTCACCGCTGATACATGACAGGTCTGAATGCTGGAATTCACCTCTCCCGCTCTCCCGCCTTGTGCTTCTGAACGGGCTGGAGATGCGGAGGGCTATCATTAACCTGGTGCAAATATTGAAATGAGAAGAAGTGAATAACGGTCTCTGTGTACACAAACAAAATTCGCAGAGAAATTATAGCAGTCCTTAGGAGACCTTTTTTGGGGTTATTAGGAGAGGAAGCCAGAAGAAACCAGGGAACATGGTTTGGTTAATTGTCGCGCTTCCCCATATCCAAAAGAAGGAACAGCGCAAGGACATGGAGAAAAAGAGTACAAGGACTTGCGTTTCCAAAAGGATGTTTTCTCTCGCTTGCTTTAATCCCGCTGCCCTATCTCAGAAATGGTGTTATCCTGAAGACACTAGCAGGGACTGCTGAAAAAACTTGTCTCAGTCGTACAGCAGATAATTGTCAAAGTTTGCGGGGAGCTGAGAAAGAATAAATACACCACGAATAAATGAAATGAAAAAGGAGAAGAAAAGGCAAAAAAAAAAAAATCCTCAGAACTTCAAAACAAATGAAATAAAATCAGGATAAGTGGGAAAAGAAATGAGGGGTAGAAAAGAAAAATGGGGGGAGGGGGATAAGAAGAAATTTAAAAGGAAAACAAAGTAACGCTGAGGCTGCGCCTGACTGCGGGTGGAAGCTGCCGCGCGTCTGTGCGGCGGGGCCGCAGGGAGCCCCGAGGGTGCGGGAGCCGGGGGGCAGCCCGGGGTCGGACTTCTCGGCGGGATCGGGCAGGGCCGGGACCAGCGCTCTGCTCCGGCGCTCCGCGGCGCGCCGGGCTGATTTCGGAAGAGCAGCGGAAGCCGCTGCGCGCCTCGCGGCCGGGCCCGCGCCAGGGCGGCCGTGTCTTTCCCTCCGCGACGCGGGGACCGTCTATGGCGCCTTCCAACCCCACGTCGAGCACCGTGTAGACACGAGAGCCCCGGGAGAGGGGCGTGGGGCGCGGGCCGGCACGAGGGGCGAGAGTGGAAACTCGTCTTTCCCGCTGCGCATCCGCGGCCCCTGGACCCGCGCCCTCCGCGGAGCCCGTAGCTACCGCGGCAGCGGCTCCGGCTCCCCCTGGTTGCGCAGGCCCCCTCAAGAGCCGCTCCCCAAGCGCGGGGCTCGGGGATCCCCTATTCCCCCTCCACCACAACGCGGAGGTCTCGGACAACTCACAGGTGAGCGCAGAAATGCGCCCCGCGCCCTCCCGCCCCCCGAGTCGGGCCGAGCCTCGGAGCCTGCGTAGAAACACAAGGGTTACTGGGCACACAGTTTAAGGTAGATTTCATATTTATTTAAATATTTATCAAGTACTCAAAAATGTATTACACTTGAGCATACAAAATGAATCCAGTTTCTAATACGGATGATTGAAATCCTTGTATTAGACTTTTATCCCCATTTTTTTTTATCCCCATTTTTTTAATGATTTTTCTCTCTACTATCGTAATGGTTTATCTCTATAGCTGAGCTTGCTCAGGGTGGGCTGAGATGGGGAGGAGGGAGGAAAAAGAAGGTTATGTTAAGAAAACACTAGCCTTTGGAGTAACTGTCATGCAAAGTAACTTGTCTTTGTCAGACTGAAAATCTCTGTATATTCCAGTTGTTAAGAATTTTTTTTTAAGCGAGCCTTTGTCTGGTGCTGGGCTGGAGCACTAGGGTTTGGAGGAAAAACAATCTTTTCTTTTTCCTACTTTCTTTTTTTTTTTCCGAAGAAATCGCCCACGTTTCTAGCTTTCACCACCCCCTCCTCCGCAAATTAAAAAAGGAAGAAAAGAGGGAGTGAAGAGAGAGAAGTCGACAGAAAATAAGGAACAGCGATCGTGCAATTTCACAGCAATATCCCCTCAATCGTATTCCTCCTGCAGCATTTCTCAATCGTTTTGACAGCAGACACTGATAAATAATGGTCATACTTGACTTGTTAAGCAAAAGCGTCCCTTTTATCAGGAGCTTATACTTAAAGTACAGGTCACTTTAACAATCTCAACAACGAGGCTTTGGTATACAGCATTTTCTTTTTATTATTATTTTTTAAAAATAACAGAGCCCAGCAAAATGCCTGAGCTCCCCGTTCTTTAGATGTCTTAACATTATGTCAGATCATGCCTAGAGTAATATCACTTTTAAGGACAAGGGATGAGGGGGCGGGAAGAGAGCTTCTAATGTTATCAATCGAAAGCTAAGGCATCAAACTAGCCCTGATACTGTTGTTGAAACGGAAAGTTACAAGCTGGTCGTTAATACTTGCAATAAAATATCACACTGATTTTATTTAATAACGACCTGCTTTGCATGCAATATTTTATTTCAGGTATTTTAGCTGCTAACTTGTAAATATTTAAAAGAGGGAATTTTGTTCATTATTTATTATTATTATTATTATTTTCTCTATTCCAAACGCTTATTTAGTGAAATAGTCCTGAAGATATAATAATTCTACATATGGCGCTTTTATTTCACATAATATTTAAGAAAAAAAAAAGGACAAAACGACATAGAATTAGACATATAATTCAAAGACCACGGTACAACCTTTTCTTTTTTCTTTTTTTTTTCTTTTTTTTTTCTTTTACTTCAGCAAACAAAAATTAGAGTCAAAAGACATGAAAAGTGGCAAATCTTCCGATAATAAATAATAAATTATTTTATAATTTTGCAATGCAAGAGCAAACAAATAGGGTAGTTTTTTTTTTCTTTTTTTTTCTTTTTCTTTTTTTTCTTTTTCTTTTTTTTCTTTTTTTTTTTCTAGAGAGAGAGAGAGAAGAAGAAGAAGAGAGGGAGAGAGGGACAGAGAGAGAGAGAGAGGGAGAAAAAGAGAAAAACAGTCGTTTTAACCAATGACTATACACATCCTTGGGGGAGGGGAAGGTTCTTGGACGGACACATTTCAAACACAATCCCGAGACGCTTTGTGGCAAAATAGAGGTATACCTTGTTGCAATGTTTTTATAAATTGGTTCTGAAAGAGGAATTTAAAAACCTATTTTTAATCACTTCAGACTTGATAGAGGATGGATCTCAACCAAAAAAAAATCAAATCCCCGCTACAGTACATGCTATAAGAGATGCAGGAAACACTGCCGTATTAAGAGTCAACTTAAAACAAACAAACAAACAAACAAAACAAAACAAACAAACAAAATACCATTGCAAACAAAATCAACAGCTCCACCTTCCTGCAATGAATCTTTCAACAATGCGGGGTTAAATTGTCTCTTTCCTTATGATGGAAAACCTACTGGAACTCCTTTCGGCAAGGCAATGACCAATATAGAAACAGCACCATTCAGATTAGGATGGACTAGATAGAAAGTCCCTCTACCTTGGTTTCTCTCTAAGACATGCAGTCAAAAAAAAAGAATTTATTTATCTTTTTTTCTTTCTTTTTTTGAGATCCATGAGTACAAATCCTCTACGTTTTGAAATCGTCTTTTCAATCCTCCTCTGATCATTGGATAGCGTGGGCTTTTCATTTATATTTATTCTAGTAAGATCCCATGATTGTCTTCACAGTGTTGCTACCATATTACCTTGTCATTTCAAAAAAGACTCCGTTCATCTGATGGAGCGGTTTTTTGCTAGGTTCATTACGGGGTTGTTAAATAATTTTCCCCTTAAATTTCGGAGTCCCAACGTGATCACTTTCCCACTCTCTCCAACAGGGGTGAGGGTAAGGGCAGAAACAACAACAACAGAAATCTGAATGAATGTTCCTCATGCCTCAATAGGACTGGCTACCATGCTGTTGGGTGTATCTGGGAGCTGAGAGGACATTGATGCTACTTCACTTCCAGTGGAATTGGAACCAGGTCCTCCTTCTGAAAAATTAACCTGCCAAAAAAAGGGAGAAAAATAAGAAAAAGTAGAATTGTTACAACTGTAACAATCAAAGAAAAGTAGCAAGAGGGGCAAAGAAGATAACAAAAATAAATATACAGGCTGAAAGGCCTGGTGCATCTCAGCAGGAGGCTGTATCATTGTTTGTTGTTTTGTTTAGTTTCCACACTGGCTTCACTAGAATCTTTTTCAGGCCTTCGGTCAAATAACCAAAGAAATCAGATCAGGAAAAGAAATCAAGTAAATAAACAAACAACTATTTTAATGAGTCCTTCTTCCACTTCTTGCAAGAGTGACAGTCCAAATAGGATGTTCTAGTCAGTTATTTAGGAGCTCAAGTGTTTTCTGACATGAGACAGCAGGGTTATTTCTTCCCCTCTTGTGCACATACTATGCTAAACCCGGGGCAAATATTCAGGAGCAGATGATGTCTTCTTTTAAGCAAACCATCCTTTTGGTCCAAATGCTCTTTGGAAGGGGTGGCATCTCTTTCCAGCAAGAGTCGGGGCGGGGGAGGGGGGGAATAACTCCTAACTCCTGTTAGGTCAGGCTCAGCCTTAGGAAGGGACATTTGAAGGATGTAGCCTTCCTAATCCACGTGCAATTCCTTGGCACCTATTTAGCTGGCCCGTGCCATGATTAAGGCCCTTTCGAGATTAGAGATGGGCAAACAGTGACACGAATAGTCCCTGAGCTATCTGTTCTGTCCACAATTCTTTAACTATTTGTCTATATGAGACCCAAAACATATCAACATCCTTCTCTCTATCCATATGCATGTGTCTGTTTGGGATATCCATCTTCAATTCTGCTTTTAGACCTACTCTTTAGAAAACAGTTCATCAAAGCTTTTAAAGTCTTGTTGTGTTAAGGCACAATAAATAAGGTAGCCAAAAGAGATCAATTTTTCTTGAGTGTGCTTGACAGCTTGATTAAAACAAGAAAAACAGTGGCAGCTCTGGAGGAAAGGTGGTGCAAGCGGCTGTGCTCCGGAGCACGCAGTGTGCCGGGGAAACCTGTAAACTAACCATAGACCACAAAAGAAAAGTCCTGGAAAAAGAGTGGGACATCAAGCTGAAACATCCTAAAGACATTTCTTAGCATAGCTACAAATCCTTATTTTGTGTTAATTCATGTTGAAGAAAAACAACCAACCAATCAAAAAATGGTCTATATAGTAATGTGGCATCATTAGTAATTCTGAATCACTGAAAAACCATACACAACATACCTTATTATTTTAAAGATCTGGTTTTAACACACTTAGGCCAGGAAATTGAGTTAAGATTGAACTTCTGTCCTTAATTCACCTTGTTGGGCCTAAGTATTGCAGGTGATATGGTCCCATATAAGCTGCCAAATGATGTAGTCATACGGAAGTGAGTTAAGAACAGAAATTATTCTAAAGGTCTCTTTTCTTTTGGCTTAAGGCAGTTCATCACATTGTTTTGCTTTTGCATGTGACCACATATTAACAATTCCCTTTCCAAGGCACAACATATATATGTCAGGAGCTATATATGTATATGTGTATATATATGTTTCCATATATACATACATACATGTATTTATCTGTATTTATATCTACATAAAGTTATACCCAGAGGTATCCATGTAAAACAAGGGTTTCAGCAGTTTAATTAAACTATTCCTGTTGATGTGAGAAAACAAGGACAAGGGGTGACATTGCAATCATATAATTTAAATCCATCCTATATTTTAAAACTGAAATTGGCTGGGGATCAAATTTTAGAAACTGCATTCATAAATATATATAACACTAAATGACACAAGAAGAATGCTTTTGTTCTCTGGATAGAGGTGCTTTTGGTTTTCAGGAGTAAGTAAGCTGAAGTAGTTTTAGGGCTGAATCAGGCTTTACCCAGATTCCACTTAAATCAACAAGAACTCTGCTGTTGACAACGGCAGGTTTTGCACCGAGCCCTGATAAATCACTTGAATTTGTTGCATTTATGCATTCTCACATTATCATAATTGCCCACCTCGTACTTTCAGGAAAACTCGGCTAGTCTGAATTGCTCCATCTCTCTGAGGGCATCCGTCAGTTTTAGAGAATCCCCCATGGCTCTGCCCCCGGGTAGACACTGGCCTATTTAGGCTGGGAACTGACACTTACTAGTTGCTGAAAAGCAGGTTGATCTATGTCACTCTGCAATGCGAAGTCACTCAGTACTTTCCAAGGCGGCTGGTAACTCTGCACCTCCACTGGGTTCGCCTGTAAACCACCATCGTGTCTCTCAGGACTAGCAGCCACCATCGGAGTTCCTGTCATCCCCTGGATATTCTGTAAACAGCCCAGCAAAAGATGTTAATGAGCTTGGTTAACTTTATTGTATATAAGCGCTGAGTCAATAAACTGCTTTCTATCTTATCTATACAGTCTCTTGTATTTGCTTTGTTAATCTGCTGTGAATGTCTTACTCTATTCTGCTCAGCCTATTTCTAGCCGCCGCATTTATCACTATGGAAGTTTACTTTCTTTCCCTTTAATCCTCGTATTTTTCTCAAGGCATAAAAAAAAATAGAAAGAAAGGGGGGGAAAAAAAGAGAGACTTAACCGCGAGCGTTCTGTTTCGGCCGCTGATACGGAGCTCAGTACAAGAAATGGTTAATGCCGCCTTTCTATCTTGCATCCAGGCTGGTTTTGTTCTGCGTGACCTTAACTGGATCATATAACCACTGCACAGTAAACCTGGGGTGCGTTAGTACCGCTCTCTTTCCAAAAAGAAAAACACAGGGAAAAAGAACCCCCCAGCCCTCCCAGTATGCCCCGTGGTGCGGCCACTGTGTACAAAATAACTCCAAGCCTCGACGAATAGATTGTTCAGGCGAGTTAATAACATCGTGTTTTATTGCATTCCAACAGGGTAAAATGAAACTCCTTAAATTCCACTTAACTAGGCAGCCTTATGAATTAATAGTCATTCTCAGGTCAGTCAATATACACAGGGAGAATAACAGACTCTTCTTCGAGTGGGATAGAAAGAACGGGAAAAAAAAAAAAAAAAAAGAAAAAACTTTAAAATGGAGCCCGCCAGATTGCTATGCTGAATCCTGGGCTTTCCGCTTATTTGCACCTCGCGCGAATGCCCACAGACAAGAACTAAACATCCCTATGTGACAACCACATATATATATATATATATATATATGTATATCTTTACTCACAATGATAAATCCAAAACTTTCTATCACATTCCTCTTTTTCTACAGTACGTGCACTGACAGACACACGCATACAGATTACAGTATATAAAGTGCTGAGAAAATCCATCAGTTTTCACTTTTGCTCCTGGATTTTACCCCTCTGCAAAACCATTGAAGGGAGCGAATGCCTCTTTTTCCCCTCAAGGAGTCCTTCGCATTTGCAATATAAATATTACACAAGACTAGGCTTATTACATCCCATAAGCTCTGCAGGGCACAATTCATTCTGCAGAGAAGTTATTCTAATCCACGCCGACCTCTCAGCCCCCTCAAGAAAAAAAAAAAAAAAGTGTTCGCTTGAGCCGCCTATATCGGCTTCTCGCTGTGGTCTGTTTTAATTGCACTGATAACAAACCGAACAGATAATTTTAAGCTGCATTACGCTGTTTGTTTTAGCGGAGCTCCCACAAAATCAAAAGCTCCAGAGCAGCCACCGGAGGCTGCCAGGGTGGACGCAGCCCACGCGTTTCTGCCGCGGGAAGGAAGGTAGCGCACGGGTCAGAGGCTGAAGCCACTTACAGTTTTGTCATTGGGCTGCTGTTGCTGAAGTTGCTTCATCATAATGCTCCTTTTTTTGTCCTTGCATCGCTTGTTTTGAAACCAAACCCTGATGACCCGCGGGCTGAGGCCAGTCATTTCTACCAGTTGCTCCTTCATGAGAGCGTCGGGTCTGGGGTTGGCGGCGTAGCAGGTCCTCAGGGTGTGAAGCTGCTTCTCGTTAAGGACAGTCCGGACTCGGGTGGTCTTCTCGGGCTGCTTGTGGACGTGGGGTCGCAGAGCTGGCTGTCTGGCAGAGATAGGTTCTGCTGTAAGGGAAGGGGGAGGGAGGAAGAGGATCCCCATAAGTAGGAGGCAGGAGCCTGCAGGGGCTACGAGGTGAGCGGGTGGGTTAAGGCGAGGTGGATTTTGGAGGGAGTATGAGTGAGGAACCCTCTTTGAAAGGGCGTTCAAGCAGGCAGCTCCGTCGGGGCTCCTGCAGCCTTCTCGTTTTTATGAGCCCGTAGGGTGACAGGAGTGACATTTCTGCCTCCAGAGTTAATTAATTTGCAAAAACCATTCATCCCCCCCAAAAATAAAACCAAAAACACCTAAATGACAGAAGTTTGAACATGTGTGAGCTTTGACAGGGAAGGGAGTGATCGCTAAAATGTGCGTGCGCTAGGAAAGGAAGGGGAGGATTTTATGTACTTATTTCATGACAAATCACCAAAGCAGATTTTTGGCCCGAAAATTGATAAAAGAATACTTTATACTTTTAAAATTAATCTTAATTCCAGCCTGCTTCTTGCATGCTGGATCTAACTCAGTTTTGCCAGAGGCTACAATCACTTGCAGCAGCTCGCAGCGGTCTGGCGCTTCCAAATCAGAGCAAAACAAGCCAAAATCCTCTGATCCTCTGCACCATGATCATGATAGAAAATCTCGTGAGAGACCCATATCCGGGAGCTCGGGAGGCAGGGATCTATTTTAGAAAGCGGAGATGCCAAGTGAATTTGTGTCAACTTTTGATGAACACTTACAAAATACGTCTGTTTAGCTGTCTCTTTAAAAGGGGAGCAGCCTAGCAACTCATGGAAACCGTCAGGAAATGCAAACCAATGGATAATGTCGCATCAAGAGCATTCGTATGATCCTGCTATTCTTCAGTGTATTATGTAGCTACAGCTATCTAGATGTAATCTGACCTAGTCAAGGGGAAAATTAAAAAAAAAAAAAAAACTTTTTTTTTTCCTTAAAAGCTTGACTGTCTAATATTCAAAGGTGCTTTGCACAGTCGTGTGTTCTACTCCTCTGATAATAAAACAATAAATCCAATGAAGACAATAAGAATACTTCAAATATTCTACTTGCAGACACATCTGCCTTCTTGAGACATGCACAAACCCGCTGCTGGGAGCACGCACAATCTGTCTAAAATTCTGCACCCAACAGCTATGTGATTTTTTGTTATATATAGGTACGTTCAGGTAGTTCAGAAGCAGGAAACTTTGCCGTTTGAATGTGTTTGTAAATAACTTTTCCAGATACAGTTACTTGCACAGCACTATTCCCTGCCATCCTCGCCTTGAGGGACGAGCCCTTTCCTGAAGCTCAGCCTCCCTGACTGCCTAACGTACGTGTCGAGAACTAAAAGTGTAAGGGAAACTTATAGAAGGTGTGTCGGGTCCGAAGCAACAACGACGAGTTTTAAGAAGAAATTCTCATCAAATCACATAATACGTTTCAAGAAGGCAGAGTCACTTTAAAAGGCAATTACTGAAGATTAGCTTGTTGACAGTTTTAAATTACAGCCTGAGTGCTCGCCTGTAGTTATGAAGTCTATCTGCTTCGGACCCGCTTCCACCAGGGCTTAAAGTGGCTCCTGCACACGCTCTGCGCGGCTCAGGGTAAAGGGCCCTGCGCCCCGCTGCCCGGGGGCGAACGGGGAAACTGAGGCACCTCCGCGCTGCTGGAGGCGCTGAGGACGCGGGTCCCGCCCGCGGGAGGCTCTCCCCGGCGCCAGCTCAGCTCAGCAGCCCACGGGGCCGTGCGGACACGCGTGGGCGCCGTCCGGCTGCTGCCCCAGCGCCCGGGCTCCCCGCAAGGCGCCTGCAAAGGCGGCTCGGAGCCCCCCACGGGCCGGGCCGGGCCGGGCGGGCCGGGGCAGTACCTGCCATCTGCAGCGGTCTGGCGGGGTGCAGCGGGCTGAGCGGGTCCCCCGCGCCCAGACTGGCCCTCTCCACCACGTCGTGGTCCGCCCGGCAGAAGAGGCCGTCCTCCCGCAGCGCGAATTCATCGCCGGGGATGAGCTGGCGGCTGCAGGCCACGCAGCGGAAGCACTCGATGTGATAGACCTTGGAGCGGGCGCGCATCACGAAGTCGTTCTTGCTGAAGCCGATGCTGCACTTGGCGCACTTGATGCCGTATAACCTGAGCAGGGCCCGGCCCCGAGAGGAGAGGAAGGAGGGAGAGAGCGGTAGGGGGAAGGGGAGGGCAGGAGAGGAGGATGGCGGGGGGGCGGGAGGGAGAGAGAAGAAAGAAAGGAAAGGGGGAAAAAAAGAGAGGTTTTTCACTCCCGCTTCTGGGCAGCCCCGTGGCCCCACTTAGACGCGCCACACGCAGCTTAATAGTTAAACAAGTCTTTAAAATACAGAAGCCAGGAGGGGGAAGGAACGAAACGGATGCTGTTGCTGCCAGTGCCCGGATCCCCCCTGCTGCGAAAGACAGCGGGGATCCGGGCACCCCGGTGAGCGGAGAGGGGAAAGGAAGGGAGCGGCAGGAGAGGAAGGAGAGGGAGTGCAGGAGGAACAGAAAACCCGAAAACGCCCCTTCCCAGAGAGATGCAACTTTTCCCTCTTCCCCCGGAGCCAGGGCTGCGCAAGGCAAGGGGACATCCCTGCACTCTCCCTCCCTCCTGGACGCTCCTGACCTAGCTTAGCCCGGAGCTGACCAAACCGCTCGGGTACAGCGGGGAAAGGCGAAGCTGGCTGAGCCGGCAGTCCCTGACATCGCGCTCCCTCACACATGCGCCAGCCCCGCTAAAAGCTGTTCCTTCTGTGCGGACCCCAATTCTGTGCGGAACTTGTGGCTCTACAGGGGCGCTCGGCGTCCCAGCCTCTCCTCATCTAGGACACGGCAGCGGTGGCTCTGCCAGGGACCATGACCGTTCCCGTTACCCTTTTCCACCCTATTTCTTTCTATTTGCAAGTTTTTATTTACACACACACTCACACACCCGTCTCTATATGTGCACAGGCACAAATATATTAGTGTAATTCTGCTCCTCTCCCCCACTCCTCGCCCCGGTCCCATTGATAAAATGCATTTCCAATGCTTTGGCTTTACAAGCCTTCTCCTCAACCTCACAACCTCTCCTTTCTTCCCCCACCTTGAATTGAGCCTTGCTGCACGAATGGAAGGGAAACTTCTCGCTGACAACTCTGTGCAGCAAATAATGCGTTTACACGCTGGAGGGGGTGGCGGGGTTCTCGTCCCCATGCAGGAGAGGGGACACAGATCACCCATCACTAAGTGAACAAGGGAATTCGCCCCAGCTCTCTGTCCTACAGCCGCACAGCCTCGTCTCCCACCTCAGCCAGCTTCATCGGCATTTAACATAATTCCGCAATTAAATGTGTGCATGCACATACACACACACAAGCACGCAGACTTGTAGGCAACCCACATACCCATAAGAACTGCTCTTAAATTTGAAATAATATTCATACACCCCGCATTCCACTTCATTAGAGATAAAAATATAGTCTGCGATATATATTTGTGGGCATGGGTGTTTATTTAGGTGCGACTTTAGAGCTTTTGTCTATACATTCAGCCGCACCAACCTCCAAATTATGTCGTTCTGTGAAAAGAAGAAAAAAAGGAAAACAAAAAGAAAACAAACAAACAACAACAACAAAAGCGGCTAAACCGCAAAAGAACAGAGTCATCTCCAAGTCTATGAATTAAAAGGTAGAAAAGTTAGAGAGGGAGATTGTCCATATGTCTGAAAATCATATATTAGGTCAGAGTCTAATTCGGAGTCGACTCGCACATAATAACTCTTGCTTTAAATATCGCAGCAAACGAAACTTATGGCGTGGAAACTTTAAAAAGTTGCAAATGTTGTTGTTTAAATAACGAGTGCCGAATTATCGCAAAAGGTAAAGTAAGCACATCTCACTGCCCAGCGCGCTCCTTTCTTTTGCAGTCAGCGAAAGGACGACGTTTAAAAACACCGTTCCAAAGTACACTTAAAAGTAATGCAAAAGAGAGTGAGTTACTTCTGGAGATAGCAAAACTTTGAGAATGATCTCACAACATGGCTTAAAGGAAAGATCTGCTTGTGAATTGTGCGAGGGAGAAGGAAAGATTTTCTTTATTTCAATTCAGAATTACAAAGAAATTAGAAAGGTGCCTTAGGTGGGAGATATTTGTCCTTGAAACTTTCCGAAAACAAAATAGTGTCCATACCTCAATGCAAAGTTCTGGTTTGGCAAACCAAGTAGACGCTACTAAAACGGATCCCCATGACCCAGGAGTACAAATAATAAACACACTTGAAATTCCTGCTTTGGTTTCTCTGCAGTGTCAGGATTGGCAACTCTCACATTTTATCAGTTACCAGATTTTAATGTGAGGAAGGAAGCGGTTCCATTATCTAAATATACCCAATTGTTCGCGAACAGATGATGGGCAATTTGATCTGCTCTGTCTAATTCATCAGTACAGATAAGATAAGAAAGAAAAGGCAGTCAGATATCACCAAAGGGGTTAATATTTAAAAAGATTAAATGTCAGTTATTTTAGAGAAGAAACATTTCAGAGTAGGTTTTAACCTTCCCATAAATGAATCTCTCCTTCTAAAAGGAACTTCGATTTTGTTTGTTTTGTTGTTGTTATTTTACAGGTCTGGTTTAAATAGGTATGCTTGCCCATGGATTTATTTTTGCATGCTTGAGCTACCTTCCTTATGAAAGCCCCTGTGCCTTTGCAAAACACACAGAGATGCATTTCCCAGGTTGGGGCTGAGAGTGCTCGGTTCCGTGCTGCTCCTAATCGCTTCTACCAGTGGAAACAGCCGCCGCTTCATACGGTTTCCCACTTTGTCAGAGTCACAAAGAACAATGCCAAAATCCTCGGGAGGGTCCCACTCAGTCACTAGCTGCTTCCGAATGTGCTTTTATTTATACAGAGATTTGCATTTTAATTTAGGCAATTAAAAACTTGTCGGCTCGAACTTTTCCCCCCTTCGTCTGTTTACCTTTAGGGCATTCGCTTAAATCGTCCTTTCGCCCTCCTCCTCAGTATTTTTTCTCGTCTTGCCTATTGCAGATTTAAAAGTTAAAAAAAAATCTCATCGAATAATTAAACAACATAAATGGCGTACCTGATATAATCTCTTTTACAGTAGGTTTTGCCATCCCTAACAAAGCACGTACAGGTCTCGTCCAAATACTGATTACACTCTGCACACTTCAAACACGCCGCATGCCATTCCAAATCCGGAGAAACCCTCAGAATATACTGATCGTGAATTTGATTGCCGCAACCAACACATAGGGAAATCAGACGTTTTTCTGAAATGAAAATAAATACATGATTGACTAACCGTTTACTCTCCTACAGAGATAAACACACTTTTAGTGTCGTTGCCTTATAGGGCGTACTCTGGGAGTTTTTCTTTCTTTCTTTCTTAAAAATATTACGCTTTTGGATGTAATTGAAGTATGCCATCAAAACCTCGGCTCATTTGGAGAGGAGGCGGAACAGATGTTAAAATGCAGATGTGAACCGTCTTCGGGGTGCAGCTCCTCATTTCGCCAGTCTTGCACGGCATCAAAACTCCAAAATGCCTTGTCGCTTTATCTTTTATTTCCCTGTTTCTTTGCCGCGATTCCTTTCCTAGCGAGGAGAGCAGCTATGCGTTTGACCGCATATTTTTTAATAAGCTCTGTTTGGGAGCGGTGAACGCGCGGCTGGGTGCGCGTCCCGCTCAGCCCCTTGCCGTGGGGCGCGGGGCTGGAGGCTGCTCGCCACAACAAGCACCGTTACGGTTGTCACTTGCTCTTTGGCAAGTCCCGTGCTCATCCCCTGGCAGGGTTAGGTAGCCAGATCTGCGCTCCAGCACGAAGCGAATTTAAGGCTTCGTGGCTGACGACCCCCTTAAAGTCCTGCCCGCTCCCCGAACTTTACAATAGAGCAGGACCCCAGGCTATGCTATTCACATACGACGTTAAAACACAGCAAACATGCAGGCATGGCAACAAAGGCACCTTCTCTAACATTCAAGTGAAGTTCCGCTCCTTAGCGCTTCGCCTGCCTGAGACCATCACAACAGAGAGCACATTTATTCCAAGAACGGTAAAAATTCCGCCTTACTTTTTGGAGGGTCTCCCATGTCTCCCATATCTGTGAGAGGGTGTAATGTCCACAGTGAAATGGTGTACGGTTGCGTTTAAAGAACCCCAAGGTAGACTTTTGAGAGCTGCCGCTAAGAACAACAACAACAACAAAAAAAAAAAGACAAAAAAAAAAAAAAAAAAAGTAGCGATAATAACGACAACAACAACAAAAAAAAAAGACTCGAAATGAAGAGGGGGTAGGAAAAAAAATAATAATGAAAAGCAAAGAGCAGGCGGCGCCGGGCGGCGGGCGCGGAGCGGTGCGGTGCGGTGCGGTGCGG
>VWPW01022918.1:391514-408261 GCA_013389825.1 Crypturellus undulatus
ACTATTAACCTACTACTTCTGGGAGAGGTGATTTTATTTGATCATTGATTGCAGATGATGTGCAATAGGGAGAAACCTGTCTCCGCCCCAACAAACCAGGACTGGGAAGAAAAGGAGGGCTTTGATCAAGGTTTTCTTCCCCTCCTGTGCTACTGATTTGCTTACTGTGTATTCGATTCGCGTTCCCAGGAAGGCGAAGCTCTATATTTAGCCAGCATCAGAATCGGGTTTAAGGGAGTGGAATAATGAGTGGAACTGCCAGTTTCAATGAATAAGGTATTTAGAGAAAAAACCCGCAGAAGGATTTCTCTTTTATGATATCAATATACACGCGAATGGGAAGATACATAACGGGATTTGTATGTTTTGTACGTATGGGAGACACTTCCTAAAATATATGTTAATTCTATCTTTTTCTTGATTTTTTTTTCTTTTCTTATTTATTTGCTTTTTTGGAAGGGTACTGGGGAGTCTGGTAAAAGTCGGTGTTTCTGCACAGCAATCAATAGCTTTCACCACATTCGGGGGCTCAAATGAGATTATACGCATTGGAGGAAAAAAAAAAGCACCTAAACCAAACCCCAAACGGACAGCAAGGATTAACCCTTTCCATTCCGTAAATAAAAAATATCGATTTTATCCGGAGTTTGCTTAGCTATAAAAACTACGAGGGCTCGAGAAAGGAACGAAGACAAAGAGGAAAATAATGATAATAACAATGATGTCGAAAAAAAAAATCCGCTTTGGGGAATAAATAAAGAAGAGGTGCAAGATTTGGGAGGGAGGGAGCCCTGTGGGTCGGGCCGGGCGCCTTTGCGGAGGCTGCTCAGGGCTCCAGCGCCCGAGGCGGGCGGCTGCCGCCGAGACACCGGTGCGAGGAGGGTAGCGGGGGTCTCTCGCGGCTTGTGGGGCTTTGGGGGAGGCATGAAAATGCGTGGGGCTCCCAAACGTTATCCCACCCCGGGCACAGCCTGTTAATGCCCCAGGGGCTCAGCCCTTCGCACTTGACGTGGAGGGATAGCAAGGTACTTGCACACACGGGGCTTTTCTGACTGCTCGCGGGACTCATTTTTGCCCCAAGACATCATGATGGTTCGAGGTGGCTTCGCCCTTTGGGCAAACGGAACAGTCACTTCAGCTGGCTTCAGTTTAAAACTTTTCTGGAGGGTCCTTCGAGCCAGAAGGGTGATTTTCAGAGAGCTTCTCCCGAAGACAGAGGCTCCTCTGACCGCCCTGCGGGCTGCTGCGCGGACGACGCAGCTGGGCCGAGCAGGACGCGGAGCGGGGAAAGGGTTTCGCACAAGGCTGAGACTGAGGCTATCAATCATGAAATGTATTCGCTGCTCCGCAGTGCAGGCTTTGATTCATCTAGAGGTGTGCGATCTTCACCTCTAATCTTCAAGTCTTAGCTACCGAATGCGAGGGAGAATTGTACCATAACAGCACTAAATCTATCAAAACACAAGAAAACCTGTCAGTGGGTTTCTGCGCGGCCAGGAAGCCTTCGTGACCTGATAATACGTTTCGGCTTATTAAATCGCGTTACCTCTTAAAAAATACCTTCCTTTCCCTCCCGGAGTCCTATCTGAGAGCATTAAATCTCTCATAGGAGTGGCCAGCTACACTAGCCCCGCTTCAGTCCGGGCAGAAATGGGCAAACTGCAGCGCGAAGTATAGGCAGAGGAGGACGGCCGTTGGCAGATGGGGAAAAATAAATGCCCAAGGAATTGGTGCGGTGAGGGGCGGAATGCCCAAATATACTGCGAAGGCGGCAGAGCGCGGCTCGGGAGCGAGCGCTCCGGGTCGAGACCTTCTCCGGGCAGCTGGAAACCCCGATTTCTCTCCAGCCTTCCCTCAAGATCTGCAGATGCAGCCCAACGCCGAGGGCGAGCGGGATCGGGGATATTTATTGCTTTAAACTTTCCCCTTTGTTATCTTCCCCATGTCAGGAAGTGTATGGGGAAAGAAAATACAGCGGGGAGTTTGTCTCCGGGCTGAGCAAAAAAACCTCTCGGTAGCGAGGGAGTATAAGGCCCTGTTTTCAGTCCTCACCTTATCACGGGTTCCGGAGTGGGGGTGGAGTGCGAGGGGAAGGGAGATGGCGGAATCGGGCGCCTTCGGGCTGTCCCCCCGCAGCCCTGGCGGGGCAGACGCAGGGGACAGCAGGCGCGCTCAGCCCTCGCCAGCCCCCGTGTGCGGGGCGGTGCGGGGCAGGACCCCGCGGAAGCGCGCTCGAAACGCTGGGAACGGGGCTGCCCCGGCAGGGAAGCCCCAACCTGGCCCTGCAGCGCGGCCCTGCAGCAATAACTACAGGCGCAATAGGAGTAATAACAATAGGAGTAATAACACAATATTATTATTAATGATGATAACAACAACACCAGCCGCCGAGGCGGGGCGGGGGCCGCTGCCCCCGGCCGCGAGGCGCCCAGAAAAGCAGCACACGAAGTTTACGAGGAGGGAGGCGGCTGCAAGCCCGGCCGCTGGCCCGGGGAGCCCGCGCGGAGCGGCCTCGAGCGGGGCTGCGGGGCGGCCCCCGCGAGCGGCGCGGAGGAGCGGGGACTTCACTCCCGGCCGGGGCTCCTGGCGCCCGCGAGAAGCCCCTTCCGTGCGAGCCGGGTACCGGCCCGCGCTGCCCCTGCCGCGGCCACGAGCAGCGTTCTGCATCTCCCTGAAACCCGCGGCGCGGAGAGCTCGGCCTTGGACCGACAGGAGGAAATTCACCCGCCGCCGGCCGTTACGATTTATATTTATTGCTCCTCCCCGCACGAAAATGTATTCTATTATCAAAATCTAAGTATTTGTCCTAAAAGCAAACACACAGAGTTTTCTGCAAGCAGGTTAGATAGGTCAAATGAGCTAACTCAATACCGTATGTATTTGTAAATGCCTTTAAATACCTTTAAATTAGCAACTATTGACTTAGAGCTTGAAAAACAAATCTTGCAAAATAAATGAGTGAAAAAGCATTAAGGAGACCTAAAAATCAGGTGAAATTTGATCACAAAACAATTGGAACTTGTTCATCTCAGTGTACATAAACCCTGCACATTCCCTGTCTGCATATATATATTCTTGCAGATCCAGTAATACATACAGTTTATTATACTTATTCTGAGGACAGGTTGCCTCACTACAACAAGGAAAAAAAAAAAAAAAAAGGCAATATTTGCAAAAGGCCAGCCGTGCAAGTCTCAAAACTGAAGACACAAACTTGGTAAGTTTGGCTACGCACAAAACAGGAGAATCCTGAGTGAAATTATGGTAGAGGGATGAATTAAAGATGGACCATGACCCCTCATACAATCATTCTTCATGCATGAAAGTGAAAAAAAAAAAAAAAGAAAAGGAAAGGAGAGAGTTTTATGTACTGTCCACTGTTCTTCAGTGGTCTCTGTTTTGAACAGGGCAAATAAAAGCCATCAATAAATCATAAATCATATATTAAGAAGAAGCACACACCACAAACTTATGGCTTAGCATTTTTCCCACTGGTGGGACATGTGCCATCCATTACTTATGAAGATGAAAGGTATATCATGCAATATTAGGTTATATATGTATATAGATAGAAAGAGAATCAGAGTAGTAATGCAATAGCCCTTGCTATTGGTGGTGCACACCACCAATGCATATGTTACACATTTGTAACATTCATCTGGAGGGTATAATCATTATTAAAGCTATTTGTGGTTTCCTTTGTATTGCTCAGAATTCTGCATTCAGACTTCGCTCATGGAAATAAATGTAGGGTGAGTAAATGCAGCAAGATCTTGAGCTAATGGTCATCATTTCTTCTGTTTCCTCCTGTCATATGTATTTCTGCCCCTATGTTATTGCATTCACATCTTATGACTTTTCCAACTCTGTTGCATACACCTTCTGTTTTCCTGTATAAACAAACATGTACAGGTGAACTGTACGTGCATTAGAAGCATTAGCAGACCCTGCAATAGGGTCAGTTGGTCTTCTGATATTTTAACAGTTCCACTGCCATATGTGTTTTGTACATCAGAAACATTTAGATAAGATCAACTTCCTATCTGTACATAAAATATATCTGAACTGCAGATCTGGGCAAATTTGATGGCTTTGGAGCCACTTTGGAGCCACTTTGGAGAAGATTTTTCAGTTTTCCTTTAGATTATCTGCTCTAGTCCACTTTGTTTCATGAAAGGTTGAAGAGAAAAGAAAATCTGTTTGAAGAATGCAGGTCAGTAAATGTGCACGGTCCTGGCCCTGGGCCATACTTGATGACACGTCCTCTGGGCAACACTGTGAGTGCAATCAGTAAAGGATTGTATCATTCCCACTGTTGTCAAGAGTGCCAAAGTCAAGTGGGGCCCTGGAAAGAGGCTAGACATGGTCTGAAGACCATATGTGTCTGTGTCATGTGCTAGGAAGGAAAGGGCATGCAAGAAGTGAATGCAGTAGAGAGCATGAGGGTTACAGAAAAAGGATAAAAAGGTGGGCACAAGATACAGAAGAAAACAAAAACGTGTGGAGGAATAAGAACTACAGAGGAGAAGAGGTTTAAGAGAGAAAACTCGGAGTCATAGAGAAATGAGAACGTAAGGAAGAAGGAAAGAAACAGTGAAAAGAAAGAACATGGCAGAATGAAGAACGAAGAGAGGAAAGATGGAGCAGGGAAATAAGTAAATAAGTAAAAGAGAACAGCAGGCTATGAGGGAGAGAGTTTGTGCTTTGTATTTGACACTGGAACTGTGACAAATCAAATGCTGCTAATGTAATGACAATTTGGTATTAGACAGCAAAAGTTTTCCAATCTCTCTCTCTCTTTCATAAAAATATTTTCCTGTTTGGGTTACAGAAGTCTTAATATATTTGACAATAAATGAGTATGTTTGTACTCATTATAATGGTTTAATTTTGCCACCCTTCAGTTTTCATAGATTTTCTTTTCCTAAAAAAGGGAATTGTTGTTTCAGAACAAAGCAAAAAACTACCCCCTCAAATCTTCTCTGTCCTTAACTTCTGTAGGTCAAAGAGGATCCCTGCTCTGCACATGTGCAGAAACTGGCAGACCTATAAAAAGTTGATGTGAGTCAGCAATGCCCCATAAAAGGTCAACTGCAGCTGAATCAAGCTATTTTTTTAAAAAAGGCATCTACCAGAGAGAAGAAATATGAGACAGGCAGGAACAGTATAGAAAAGGATAGGTATTAATCAGAGCAAAAGACAGAAGGTGAAGAACAGAATATTCTGCCGAGCCTTAATACTTTTCCACTAATATGTTCACCAATGCCTGTATACCCCACGCAGGCTGATGGACTAAGGTCAGGTTGATCTTAGTTACGTAGAAGGAAGCAGCTGTCAACTGTGGCACATGGCAGATGGAGAACTCTGATCAGATTTTTTAAAATCTGAAATTATTATTTTTTAATTTAGAAAGTGATTTACTGTGTGACATTAGAAACCCTAATACTGGCACCACATGTTGCAATGAACCCTCTTGCACCTCTGTGTGACAAGATAAGGATGTTTTTATGATGTGTGTACATTTTGCCATACTTGGATTTAAAGATAATTGGGGTCAGCCTTATTTATTTTAAGCCTCCTGTCTCTTTATTTAGACTGCACTATAAATATTATTCTATTGATACAGAAACTGTTGGGTTTGATAACATTTGCTTATGTGTTGGGAAATAAATAAAATAAAATAAAACAGCTTAATTATGCCAATTATGACAGGAGGCCAGAACAGATGATCAGAATGGTCCTTCCTAGCCCTCAAACTTTAGTTAGATGTTTGGTGAAGTCTCTTGATAGAGCTTCCCTGATATCAGCATTTACAGCACCCATGACTCACAAGTCTAGCAAATGGCAAATATTTAAAGATGACAAAGTGGAAAAAAAAAAAGACAGATGCATGAAATACCTGTCTGGAAGCACCACTGAAAATTATTTTAGAATATACTTTGTGACAATGGTGTAACTATTGGCTTTAATGGTAATATCATGATCTTCTATCGATTTCTCAGAGTCTCCAGGATGCAACATGATTGTTACCTTGAGGACTTAGTCTTTAATAACAATAACATGAGACTTGTGGATATCTGTGATGAAGAGATCTGCAAGACTAAGTCAGGAGTTTTAGTCAAGCAATATAACGAGGGAGGCAATAATCATTATGCCTGTTTTACGGACAGACTCATCTGTCTTTCTTGTGAAAAAGGGCCAAATTTTATTGTCAATATAGTTTGAAGCTACAGTTGATTTAAAATACAAGGATCTGATATTTTTCTCAGCATTAAGAATCCAAGTAATGCTTTCTCTGTATTCTTATGTTCTGGAAAACAAATATATATGTTACAAAGATATCTATACATGCAACATTAATCTGGGGCATGATACTTAAGCAGACATAAACCTCTAAATTTTTACATATGTTTTCAGCTGTGCTCCAACAACATCTGCAAATCCTACAAATGCTCTTGTTTACTAACAAGTGGCTATAAAATAAAAAAAAAAAAAATCCAAACTTTGGACAGTATTTTCTCTCGTATGTGTTTTGCAGCATACATAAATGACCCTTGACTCTAAGGTTATTTATTATGCAGGGGACTCTTTATGGACTTAAGAGCTCCATTTGTAAAGTGGTTAAGCATGTGCCTATCTTTAAGGACTGGACTCAGTCCATTGCTATAAATCGCTTCTTGCACAGGTTTAAAAGTAAGCACATAAAGTATGTGGCTTCTTGAACCTCTGCTACCTTTATTTGTGCTACAAGTTTTGTCTTGTATTATTGTGACCACAAAGGATCAATTTTAGTGATTTTGGGGAAAATCTTGCTTCTGGCTGTAAGAACTCAGTGAGAAGAGGAAAGACAGTGGCAGAATAGGGGAGATGAGAACAATTCTACTGCTCTTTTGAAAAGTACGAATATTAGTGAAAACTGTTGCAGTTGGTAGCGTGTGTTGGACTGAGTAATTTATCTCCTGATTTCCAAGGTGTTTCTTAATAAGCAAGATGTTTGCTTCAGTATTAATATAAATACTTAATTTACTTAAGTATTCCTTTCCTATCTTCCAGCTGTCCTGAAAAGCACATTCTTGTCTAGAGAAAGTAGTATTTTTCCCTTCATTCAAAACATGCCTAGGTTGGATTGATTAATAGCTCTTATTTTGAGAACTTTTCTCCAGGGTTCATCACTAAGTGTCTTCTCCACGATAAAATCCTTTCTGACTATCTGCATGCTTACAACAGTGTAAGTCAAGAGCACCAGTTACTTTTATAATCTTAACATAAAATAGTCTCATCCTAGTATAACTTCACCAGTTTCCTTAGACTTCCTTCTGACTCAGGTTGGTGGATACAAGAAAGAAAAACAAACTTTATGTACCTTAAATAGTGAATCCAACTTATACAAGGGCTCATATCGAAATTCAACTTTGAACTTGGAAACTGCTGATTATTTTTAGAGGAGTGTCAGATGAACAGTTGCATGGATTCTGTCAAATAGTCAAGTAGAACTTGTGGAAAGTTCTTTCAGCTTGTTCCTGTTTAATGAACATTGTTCAGTTTCACTTCCTATAGTCTTTTCTTCTTATGAGTTACTCATATTCAATATAGTTCAACGGGAAAAAATGCACAATTGAATGTACGTAAGCACAGTAGAATAATCAGTTTGGATGACTGGAATAATCTAGAACTATAAAAATATGTATTTGGGGCCTTAAAATAGCAAACTCTTAATTTGTTGATCAGTGACACTGATGTCAATCAAACTACAGGTATGTGTTGTTTTATTCACAAAAATCAAGATCTCTATTGTAAAAAAATCAGTACAGATCTCTGTGGTAGTACCCTTACTCAAAGACACTATTTTTTCAAATCAACCTAACTTTTGTGTGAGAAAATTCTTGCATGGTTAAATATTATTTTCACTGTCTAATAACCACATTACAGATGACCTTTTTTTTCTTTTTCTTCCAGAAAGTAACTAAATCAAGCACATCACAGCCATTAGATTTCCTCTCATCAGTAGCTAGAAGTGTATCTCTAATCTATGTCTCGTTACAGAGACAAAATTTATATGAGCTTCATAAAATTGTATCTAAGACAAACCAAAATTTATTCAAACCAATTAACAAAAGTGGTTTTATAGAAAAGAAAATGAGCAGTAGAAATTACTTATAGACAGTCAAAATACTGTTGGAAATGGAATTGTTAGGCTTAAACATATATTCAAAATGAAGTATAATTTTATGAATCCTTTAATGTCTTCCTATTCAAGTTCTGATGGCATAGAAACAAGATTGAAAAGAAATGAGGAAGGGGCAAGAAATGGAGTTAAATTAGGTGGAGTAACTCGTAGACTCTAGTATCTTTTGATTTTAGTAGAAGGAATATTTTGTGGCTAATTCGTGGAGATCAAATGATATATAATTATGAAAAAAGAAAACAAATCCTTTAGTAAAAGAATCCTAAACAGGGGATAAGGTTAATTTGTACTTTACTTTTTTTTTTTTTTTTTTTTTTTAATACATACCTATACTTAAAAAAAAAAAAAAATCATTCAAATAATACACAATTCATCTGCCAACATCAACAAGATCTTTAGAAAACTTCCAGCATAGAGTGAGCATGCTTTTCTATATACTTTTGTGATAATCCCGCTACTCCATATTATTTTTGAGAAAGTTTTTGGATCATCAAATAACCATCCTGACGCAATCATATTCAGAAACTAATAGGAACAAAATGGCTCTAGTGCTTATGAATAGAATACATATAATCTGTATAAACCTACCAACTCACTAATACTACCATTTCAGTATCCTGTATGCAACCATCAATAAATTGTGACTTTGCAGCTAGATCTTCAACTGATTAATTGTGGGCTTTCACAAAGAAGGTTTCTTTATTCTTTTTCCTTTTTTTTTTCCCTCAAATGTCAGTAATAGAGCTATTACATTCACAGACAAAAGAGTGTGCTGCTATAACATCAAAATTGTGAGACTGTCTTAAAACCATGGCAAGCTTTTGTTGGATATGAAATGCAGAATGTCTACAACAATAGGCACCTTGTTTTGCTTAGGTAATGTGGGGATATACAGATAAACTCTGAAGCAAAAACAGGCAAAATGATTGTTATGACTATTAATTTGCCTGTTACCAACTCAATTAGTTAAGGAGGGGAGAAATATCCCCAGTAGCCACTAAGCTAAGGCAAAAAGTACTAGAGGGGACATGTCACTGCATCACATTTTTAGGGACCTACTTCTATAAACATTGAATACCAGGGACAGTCCTACAACTTAGCTTAAAATTGCTGTTGATTAATTGATATTGATTATGCTGTAGAGGTGAACTGAACCCTGACATAAATGTGCTGGAGGTCATAGTCTTGGTGAAGTCATGCCTGAATATGGACTACAGATGACCTGTAACTTACTGAAATACATATTTTTGTATCCATTTAAACAAAGATATAAAAAAGTCTTCCACAAAACTTAAGAACTGGCAGATACTGTCTTATGTTGAGGCTTATTTTGAAGCATTTACTCATTTAGAAACATTAGTATATATAACATGCAGTAGTAGCTAGCCTTTTAGACACATTCAGCTCTGTCTCCATCTATGAAGAATCTCTATTTAGTGACACCATGGGGAGTGGTTTACGACTTTGGGTCTTCCTTTCAGGCCTCTTCATCATGTCTTAGAGCCATCTTTCACTCAGCTTTCTATGCATCTGGCTGATTAAAATACTTAATCTTATTCTACTTCTACATTGCCCTGCCTGGAACAGGGCCAGTGGCCCCTGGAAATGACTCAGTACATCCATGTTGTACCAGAAAGGTACAAAGGTGGTATCGGTTATACTTTACAAAGCATGGTTTTGGTTGTCCTATATACACCGAAGACTCTATTAGCTTTAGAATACACAGTGGGAATCAAGATGCAGTGACCTACCTAACACCCAAAATCAAGTCCTAATGCAAACTTTTTACCATCTACACTAACAGCAAAGGGAGGAAGGAGAAAAAGAAAACACACAAGAGGTGAGTTTTAGAAGATCAAAAGGCAGGCATGAAAAGAATGCAGAAGTGCTTTTTTTCCCTGAGTTCCATATTGTTGAAGAGTAATATGGCCTACCTCCTGAATATGCATATTCATATAAAAGCAGTGAGGAACTAGTACAAAAATATTAAGTAGCTATAATAGTGCTACATGTTGCCCTCCCTAAGTCCTTGGCATTTCCGCAAGGAAAATCTGGAACCCCTCAGCTTACCAGGATGACCCCAAATGATGTCCATCACAGCCAGATTTCCCTGTAGTCAACATGATCAACAAGGAAATGCTTAGAACTCAAGAGAAGAAACATCTGAAAACTATAAGATATTCTATCATTTCCCTGTTCATAGCTTAAGCTACTTAGCCACAGCAGCAGGAAAGCATTTTGGTCTGCTTGGGATCCACAGCTTTGTGTCCTCACTGGCCTTTTCTGAAAAAAAGTAGAGCAGAGGATCCCAATAAATAACAAACAAACAAACAAAAACCTCAAAACAAAGGAAACCCACAATTTTGCAGAAAGAAGAGATAGGTGCTACTCTCAGGCACCTTTTATATAATATACACAATATAGGACTCAGCCAGAGGAACCTGAGAAGATTCAAACATTAACCTTTCATGTCAATAAGAGAGTTCCAATCACCTACCTATTCCCATGGAGGGAGCAGGGAGATGGACAGACATCCCCCATCCATTTGACTGAAGATTCCCTACTATGAAGAATGGATGTACCAAGCCAGGAAGAACAAACAAGAAGAAACATGATTCTGAAGCCAGAACTGGTACTGACCTGGATGCAGAAAAAATCAAATCTGATCTTTGTGAACACATTTCATTCTGAGTGAGGTCAGGTGACACCAAATGGTAGCGGGGTGGAGATATCCCATGCATTCAGTTAAACTGTATATACACTCCCAATCATGCATCAGTAAGAACA
The DNA here is from genome assembly GCA_013389825.1 of Crypturellus undulatus. Taxonomy (NCBI): domain Eukaryota; kingdom Metazoa; phylum Chordata; class Aves; order Tinamiformes; family Tinamidae; genus Crypturellus; species Crypturellus undulatus. Next base: position 402,487 of record VWPW01022918.1, read on the forward strand.
AAAGAGTTAAAAGGATACTTTAAAACATAAAGTTTCCTATTATTTATTCATTTGAGCTATTTACTGTCAGCTATTCCTGAGAAATAATTGTTTCAGTGACACATAGCACTGTTTCTCATTTTAAACCAAGAGAACACAAATGCATAATGAACAACAATGGCAACAAAGTACTTTCAAAGTGTGTTTTGAAATAAATAACCATCTATGCTAGCAGTGCATGTTTTTTTTTTTTTTTTTTAATGAGTATCTGGTTTACATTAACTAATTCTAGGAAACCGTAATAAGCAATGAATAGACAAGGGAGAAATCCCATGACTGCATCTATTTCCATTCCTCACCAAGCCCTAGAATCCATTAAAGGTGTTTGTAGTAGATGGTGCTACTCTTACTCCAAGCTCTTCTGAGCTGATGAAGGGGTGTTAATGACCCCTTTTTTTTTTCTTTCTTTTTCAGTAAGAAAGATCATTATTTCCTATTCTTGCTCTTATTCATTAAACTTCTGTTTCCTTCCTCTTCTCTGCCACCCATCCATTCTGGTCTGCTCACCTTTTCCATCTTCATGTGTCCATTTATCTTTTCCTTGTTCTTTTTCTATTTCTCTGCTCTGTAATCTTCCATCTCTCTTCGGAGCATTCTCAAATCTCATTCTGCTTCCTGTGCAACATAGGCATTTTATGAACATTTTACTTGTATTTCATAATCAATAATCCAAACATTGCAATTAAGAAGATAACTCTTCCCCAATACATAGACATGAAAATACAGACTGAGTAGTTAAATTCAACTGAGGACTGGGAGAGTTGCTAGAGAGGAGTGGTAAAAAGACTATAGGGTAGCCACTTTTGCTCCCAACCTGCACTTCTCTCCTCTTTACATTAGAGTAAGGGAAAGGTGTTGCTCAGTTGCAGGATGGTAAATGAGAGACAGAAAGCCTTAACATTATTAGTGGTTTCCCAGACATCTCAGTTCCATTACAAACACCAATTAGTCTGGTGTTCAGCTCCTTAGCATTTCTTTTTCTTTCTCTCAGCTTCTTTCCCCTCAGATAATGGAAGAACGGTTAGGGTTTCACAGTCTGACAAAGAACAGTCTTGTAACTCATGAATTTCAGGGAAAAAAAAAAACTGTTACAAATTTTAATTGCACTATCAGTCTGCACTGATATGCAATGGTTCACAATTTCAAGGATATCACTATATAGAAAAGAGAATTCCTACTTGTCATGAGTGCTAAGATTATCTTTGACCATTGAACATATAAATATATATACACCTTATAGATCATCAGAGCCAACTGGGTCCTGATTCTGTAACTTTTTAAACACAGTTTAAAAATTTTTAAATGTAGTTAACAGTGTCTAGGACTGAAGATGTTATGAGCATGGACTCTAAGCAAATTCACACCTACTATGTGTTAAATAAAGACAAATTATCTGAAGCTAGGCAGTATATCTATTCACATTTCTTTATTATTTACTTTTTTGATCTCATTCAGTGCCACAGTTTGTGGCCTTGAAATCCATGACACTATTTGCTTAACATCCACTCACCTTGCCCACTGTATACCAAAGACGATATCTACTGTTTCTTTAGTGGACACACATGAAAGCAAACATAGTTTTAGAAGGTCTCTCAAATTATACTTTTATTGCCAGTCATGAGGAGCTGTCATCCATGTGCCTAAGGTATTTCTTACCAGGCATTTTTTTTTTTAATTTGTATAAAAGGCTGCAGTCTTCGTTCTAATTGTGTTCTGATTTGTTCTGATGTGGGTCTCATGCAGTTATTTGTTCCTTTATGACTTCCTCTGGATGATTTCAGGGCTTGCTTTCTGAGATAGCCTTGAAATCCACTAACTGTATGTGAGTAGTTCAGAGCATTATATCTCATCTAATTAGCATCAGCACCATCCACAAGGAGTTACATTATTCCTGCTCACACAAGTTTACTTTCAATTCATGATGTTAATTTTCATTTATAAATTCCTACATGATTTGAGTCTGTTGTACCCCAGAAACACTGTGGTTTCATCAGCTCTGAACTTGCTAGCTCCCTTGCTACTTTGCGTGGCACAGATCTTCTCTGCTGGTGTTCCATATTCCATGAGGAAAGTCCACGGTGTGTCTCTCCTCAATACAGTTCCACACCATAAGGTATTATGAAATTTCTTTTCTGCTCTTCCAAAGAGCAGGAAATTACAGGAGCCTGTTCCATGAACCAACTCCCCTCTATTTCTGTGAGCATTATGATGAAAATTGGAGTCATCTTTGAAAACCTCTTCATGACTCTCATATGTTACAAAGAGCAGCTGGTAATAGGAGAGACAATAATTACATCCAAGAGACCCTGAATTAACTCTTTACTCTGATGCTCAGGGTGCCAAAAAACAACATATGAGCTCCGTCAAGCACATTTGGTGATACCTCACAAGTTTAAAATTTTAAGTTTTGAGGCTAATTCCAGATCTGTATGTTTAATGCGAGACTCACTGTATCAAGCGTATCCTCTAATTCCAGAAAAGCTCCTGTGCAGCCCAGGCTTGATGAGCAGTGGCACATTAACCAGCTCTGTGAGGAATTACGTAATCTGTTCTGATGGCTCACCACCAGCTGCATTCTCTATACTTTCAGGAGCTTGTGAGTCTTAAGCAGAAAAACAGCAATTTCTGCAAATCTGTTCTGTAACTTGAGTAGCTTGGGCTATAAGCCTGAGGACACTTTTCAGCAGTGTCACGGTAGTACACATTCAGTCCATCATGCTCCTCAAGTTTGTCAAAAGAACTGAATGTGATGGCAGCAGACTGCAACCACTCCACTTTTAGAGTGAGTCAGTGCGACACATTCCACAAGTACTGATTCTTAGATTCTGTGTGCTTTTTTTTTGTACAAATAGTATGTAGTAGAAATTATCTGAAATACATGAAACTACAAATTAGATCTAACAGAACAGTCTTGGTTGAATTTATACTGGTTTCAAAAAATGTTTTAGAAGCGCAGATCACCTGTTACTCTGAACACAAGTATTTATCAAACATACACATACCACAGATGACTCTGTTTGTGCCTAAATATTCCAGAAAAAATGATGACGAACCTATGCCATATACCAGAACCAATCTGTGCTACTATACTGAATAACATGCAAACCAAGGGCAAACAGCCCAGGCAGCAGTCTGTGTCATTAGGAGCAGGATTTGGCAATTCAAGATAGCAATACTGCATGTTGCAAGAGGGTTATCTCAAAAAAGTAACTTGCCACCAGTTTTAAGAGTGTTAATGAGTAGCTTTATAACTGTGTATAAATTTGTGTATAAAATTGTCTCCAGATACTTTATTTGGCCAAAATATATGTGTTTAATATCTGTGTAATACAGATAGAGTATTGTTGAGTCATTTATGCAGCATCCAGAGCTTGATCATATCTTTCTCCTTACAGATCTGCTGTTTTCCTGAAGTTTAATGTCAATTCAGTAAGTCAGGAGAGATAGGAAGAGAATTCTTGCTTTCTGGTAAAAATGACCCTCTTTTTTTCTTTCTTCCACAAAGTCAGACTAAGATGTCAATGAACTTTTTCAGTCTACTCTTTCTTTAAATTAAGGCAGTGTTATCAGGTGTGAGTTTTACATTGTATATGACTTAGTCTAACAAAGAAAAGTTTAAATTTGCATTTAGTTTTTATATTGCTTTTGGTGGATACCAAAGAACCATGAGAGTTAAACAATATTCCAATGATCCTATTTTAACAAAATACTCTTTTGTTCATTCATTCACCATTGGTATTTGAGATTTTAAGAGCTTATGGCTTTAAACTTTTCTCTATAACCTAGAGAATTAAAAACTCTGTGTATGAAAGCCAATATTCTTTTGCAACATTGATTCCAAGAGCTAGTATTTAAGTGAAATATTGTGAGTGTCACAGTAAAATTTAGAGACCTGGCAATAATTTTCAGCTAGAAATTCTGTACTGCAGCCAAAATCAGCATAGTTTAATTAAACTGAATTCTCACTGCGTCTCATTAGCAATCATTCACAGAGCCCGCATTAGTGACTTTCCATCATTAGATGTCTAACTGCTAGAGTTTTAAGTGTGTTATAAAAACTGGAGGAGTCAGACAGATGGCATTGAAAGTTGGATGTCTCCTTCACGCACTGTGATTTATACAGGCTGAAGTGCACGTGTATGTGGGATTCTTTTTCTTCTCCTCTACCACAAGGAGAGAGAGGAAGGAGACTTTAGCCGCCACCTGTGTGAATCATCCCACCACACTGGGGGAAAGAGTCTCATTTCTGTTGCAGCTCTCCTGTGAGGCACCTATCAAATAGACTTGCTAGAGGAGTAAGAAAATTTAGCTATGACCTTCAGTGACAACATGAGAGCTATTTTGGTAAAGACCTGACAACTTCAATAGGAATGGATTTTTTTTTTAAAAGAAAACCCATAGCATTTTTGTTCCTTGTAGTAGGGACACAACCTAATACATATCCAGAAAAATTGTAGCTGGATTCTATATGACCTTTCTTGTGCCAGTCTACTCTTATCCTCCTTCTTATATCTTCTGCTAAGTGTGCACTTAAATAGTAAAAATGGTAGCTGGCAGCTTTACAGAACTAAACCAAACTAACTTCTTCCAGAACCGCTCTATTTTGCATGTTCCCTGATGACCAGAGAATATGTAATGTTTTACTTGAAATTCTAATTAAGTTTAAATTCAAATTATTTAAGTTTTAATAGGAGAGGAAATATTTTGGTGCCTTTTTCATTTAAATGTTATATTTGCCAGCTTGCCCGATCAAACCAACATTATTTGCACACTTTATATTGTTATTTTTTGTGGGTTTTTGCCTTGAGACCTTAGAAAAATGACACTGAACAAATAATTTCCACCTTTCTCTGCCTAGAACTCCTCTTAAGTTTAGGGTCACTAGCTTTCCAAAGCGTAAATAAACACAACACCCTTGTCACAACTTCATGGTGCTGAAATTTTCCTGAAAAGCTGGCTAGACAAGAAAATTCATTTGCAAATATAGGTTACTTTACTGCAGTCTACATCTTGGGCTAGGTTCTGGCTTCCATTATGCTTCTGCAGTTCTATAGTTACCCATATAGCTACATAAATTATATACACACACACACACACACACACACATATATATGTACATACATGCATATATACACATATATACATACATATATACACACACCTGGTAGATCTTATGGAACTCTTTAATGAGTTGTCAGCATTCAACACAGTGCATGTGTTGGACAGGTGACGGGTGGAAGCACAACCCAGAGGTGCGGTGTAAGGTTCTGCTAAATCTCACAGAGTAAGGGAAGTGGCAATTTAAGCATATATTTTCTCTCTCTTCCCAGGAATGAGGGCTTTTTTTTCTCTCTTCCCCGTCCGCAAGAATGGGGTGGCAAATAGCTCTCCCTGTGTATTATTTTCATAATCATGAGGGTAGTTTCCCACCTGTGCAAATGTGAAGATATGTTTTTCATAGATGTTTGAAAACCTTGCTGTGATACAGCTTATCAGACTTTGAGTTGACTCATCAATAAACCAAAGACATGGCAGCGTGCAGAACAGGTGGCTTGTTTATAATAATAATAACATATGGTACCAGATATCATTTGGTTGTTACTATCCTTTACTTTTTCTTCCACTTTGCTTTCAGTGCTGCCACTCACAAAGATGCTTCATTGTCCAAGAGTCTCCTCTCCTCTCCTCTCCTCTCCTCTCCTCTCCTCTCCTCTCCTCTCCTCTCTTCTGGTGGCT
>VWPW01022918.1:408345-439318 GCA_013389825.1 Crypturellus undulatus
TTTTTCTTCCCCTCTGCTCTCAGTGCTGCCACTCCCAACTATGCGCCATTGTCCACTCGTCTCCTCTCCTCTCCTCTCCTCTCCTCTCCTCTCCTCTCTCCTCTTTTCCTTTCAGGTGGCTTATAGATGATTATACCCATCCATACACTATTGCTTCTCTATTAGTCTGCTTCACATCCATTCTGGTTCTCAGCCTCTGCCTTTTCTCAAGGGTTTTAGAATGCAGAATGTTCCTGTTTGTTTTCTTGTATATACTAAAAATATATTTGAGGTCTAAATTATCTCATTGAACTCTTACGTGTATTTCAGAAAGCCCACTCTCGGGACTGTCATGCAGTGATCTCTACTGTTTGTAGGCAGTCTCCTGTTTTAAGATACGTTGATGTTGCTCAAAGCCATCAGAAATAAACAAGGTTAAAGCTGAAGCAGCTGGAGAGCAAAACACAATATTGCTCAGGGCATGTTATTTGCTCTATATTATTCCCTGTGGGACAGAAAAAGTTGAAGATTGTTACAGTCTGCATCAAAGTCAGATGTTTATATTTTCCTTCTCCATAGAGATTTTTTTTTCATAAGTATTTTGCTCCATCAGTTTTTACCGCTGTTGATAATTCTCCTGCTTCTCTCTTTAGCTTTAGGGAGGGTCAGACCATGTGTTCTTCCTTTTCAAAGTTGCTTCAAAACTGTCTCTAATACCTATAAATCAATCTGCATCTTTCTCTGGATATGTATTTCATTAGAAAATATAAATCACCTGTTTAGGAAATGTTAATTTTGATGAGTCATGTATGCTGTGCAAAAAGGCCACCTTTTTCTCGCCAGGATGGCCCAGATCAAGGAATCTGTTGAGATATGCCACATGGTCTTTGTGTCTTGTATTGCTATGTTCTTCCTCACGTGGAAGTCACAGCTTAATATATAGATAGTTATTGTCTGAGTCTTGTCACCAAACAGCGAGTCAGAAGGAGCCTGTGATGAGCTTCTGGATTGCGCTGCACATCTGTGACTAAATATATTGGGGCTATTAAGAGAAAAGAAAGCTTGATCCTGCAGAGAAGTGATCATTTTGTGATACTCATCTGGCTTTTCCTTGTGAAACGTGACTACCACAGGATTTCACTTTTGATGAGGAAATAGCTCTTTGCTTTTACTCTTAAATTTCCAGCTGCAAATTCCATATTTTTAGTCATCAGAAAGTTCCTGGGAATGGAATAAGTTGTGTCACAGAGGCCCTGTATCTTATCTTTTTGTTTGCTTTGTTTTGTTTTAAATAAAAGCTGCCCCACAAAAGTAGGTTCCTTCCACTTAAAGGAATAAATGACAAAATTTGGCCATAGATAACTAATTTGCCTTGAACAAAGTCTTAAAAATTTCTACATACTGTGGAAGCAAAAGGGAACCAATGGTTCATGTAGCGTTTTTTACTTCTGTTTTCTTTAGAAACTGGATCTGGATCAGAACCTCTGATAGCTAGAATTATATTAATGAGTAATGCCCTTGCCCAATTCTTATTCTTCCACAAACATCAGCTAATGGCTTCAGTTTGGAACAAAGCATGTGAATAGATGGGTTTTTATGACAGAATTGTTCTTAGAGTCATTCCTACATTTTTACCTCTATCAACTCTTGTTACTTTATTAATCTAAATTTCTTTGGACCCCATATAATGATTGCTACTTTATATTTCAAAGTGCCAATGTAAGAATAGAATAAGATTGCTGAACACCATAGAAGCCGAATGCACGGACTGGCTGGTCAGATCCTCAGCATGCTTTTTATTCCTGCCTGCCAGGTTTTCACTGATTTGGGTCTCCAAAGTCTGCCATTTGTTTGAAGCTTAGCCAAAATTAAGGATTTTTTTTTTGGTGATGTAGTCAAATTTCTAACAGAGAAACTTTAAAATATGTGATTCATTCAGTGCTTTTATTTAGCTGAGCAAATTTACTTGAGATTTATGCTAATATAACAAAGACCTGATTTTGCAGGAGTTTTTATTCTTCATGTGTGTATTTCTAGTTACACAGTGCCCATTACCATGGAAGCTGAGCTGATATCAAATGCTTTAGAATTTATTTGAGATCAGTAAAAGTGCGAGCAGTATACCGTGTTGCAAATAATGTGAACTTATTTCCTTTCATAGAGAATGCACTGTAGAAGAGCAGATAGAATAACAGAATTGTTTTGTTTAAAGTGTTTCATATTTAGGAGCATTTAGGAGCTAGCACTATTTTAGATTTAATTCAAATATTAAAAAAAATGTTCTGAAGTCAAGCCTCAGAAGACTACATGCTTCAGATGGTTGACAAAGGGAATCAACACCTATATCATTATTGTATGTCTTGCCAGCAAGTAGAACTTCAAGACTCTTATGCTTCAAACTGCTTCATATAATATCCTCACAGACCTCCACATGGTTGGACAACTTTGTGCATGAGTTCAAAGTCTACCCTTGAGTGGGTACCTAACAGTGTTAAGCTGTTCAGTGATTTATCTGAATATCTTAATTGGGTCCTGAGCCGTTCTTCCTAGTGGGTAGGTGCTTCTCACATAAATTCCTCACAGACCCAAAAGCAATATTATTTTGAATCACTTTTCAGGAGCCTAAGAAACTTTTCTTTCTTTCTTTTTTTTTTTTTTTTTCCTAGAAATCTGAGAACTTCTTTTTTTTGGGGGGGGGGGGGGGGGCGGGATATTCAGTATTTCAGGAATAGGTTCCTCAAAGAAATCAAAGAGAGATTAATCACTAAAGAGACAGTGCCTTTCAGTGTCTGCCCAGTTGGAAACAGCCTACACTGCAACAGTTTCCTGAGCATACTATATACAAAGAGAGGTCTTCAGAATTCCAGGAACTTTACATAGTTCACAAATCAAATGTGCAAATCAAATGTATCCCAATATGTCATAATGAGACTATATTTGATAGCATACATTAACAATTATTCACCTAGTTCTGTGCCATGTTATTCATCAATATTAGCACACAAAGTAGTATTCCAGAACTACAGTTTTTGCCAGTTGATTGTCTTGGGTACAGCGAGGACAAGCAAGCTTGCCAGATTCTGCTGGCAATGCAAGGTTCTGCATGACTAAAACACAGAAGAATAGTTTATATGAACCGTCATTGTAACAACAGAAGAATGTTTATTACATCCCTGACATCACTGTTACATAACACACTCCCAAATATTCCTGCTATTTCAAACAAATATGCCCATAGGTTGATTGGAAATCTTTAGGAGTATCAATATCTAGAATTCACCCTCTACCTAGGTTAATAAGGTTAATATTTTGAACAATAAGGCAATATGATTAAGCCAACAGATAAAAAAAATTACATATTTGGCTCAAGCATTCCATTTTTAGGTATTATCTTTTTTAGTGCAACAGCCTTTCTACAGGTAATAACAATGTAAAAGAAGAACTATTTTTCTTTGACTAAAAATTCCAAACAAGCCCCCTAGCCTTCAAATCATACAAGCTATCATTTTAATTTCACATAAATACACTGTTTATACACTTTCTATATAATATGTGGTCTTTAAAACTATGATATTTCAAATTGCTGGCGTTTCAATAAACTAGTGTAAAATAGAGCCATCTGCAATCTGTAGGCCAAGCATAGAAATAAAACCATGCTTTAATGCAACCGTGAAACTGTGGCATTCCAAAAATGGCATATTGCAATATGTCCTAGAGCATTAGATATCCGTTAATCTTTTAGCAGCTTTTTTAGAAGGACATCTCTTTGAGCATGAATGCTTGTTTCCAAAGAGACCATGCTCTTTTTTTTTCAGTGGGGGAGGTTACAAAGACTACTGAAGAAATTTGTCAGGACACCAGATTTATTATCCTTCTCTTTTTCAAAATGTACCATGTAATCGTTAATCTCTGGAAAACTTTGATTTAGCATGTCATCTAAAAGATATTACTGTATTATTACTAGCACACTAGTCAGAATGCAGTAGATGGAATGTGTCCCAGATTTTCAGACATGACTGGATACAGTCTCCTGACACAGCAGTGGACCCTCTCACTCCTGACAGTGGCATCTCCCAGTCCAACTATATCTTACATGTTTAACAATGTTTTCTCCAATAGCCTAATTTGCAAAGATTAAAAGTGAAATCATTGCAAGCATAGTTTTAGTACAGTAGACATTTTGTAGAAATAAAACCTCTATCTCAGTAATTTCACATGTCTGCAGTTTTCACATTTCGGATCTCTTTTCACTCTAGATGAGCTTACAAATATAAGGCTACTGTTAAAAAGACTTTATTTTCTTATGTAGCTGAAGTTTTTTGAAAATATTCAGGATCCACAGACCATTGACTGAAGACCACTACTCTTCTACCAGAGAATTATGATAATTTATGGATTGACTTCTGGAATCCTGCAGGATAGTACTGGATCTAGTGGCTCTCCATGCAAGAGTAGTCAAGATGTTACTCAATTAATATGAACTGAGAACAAAGAAGTGGGATCTTTGCTTCTTTTCAAGCAAGCCATATATGTGATGCAAGATGTGAACACTTGGCTATTTCCTTTTCAGTGTAATGTAACTTCTTGTTATTCCAAATGATTATGGTAATGAAAAACATCGTGTCCTTTTCAGTCCTAGACACAATATTTTCATTGATATTTAGTCTTTACAGGTGTCTGCATAATCAGTTTCACAATATACTTCTGTTCTTTGCCTTAAGAATTGGTCTTGGAATGCCATGCTTTCAAGATGTGAAACACCACATAAGTATGAAACAAAATCCATTGGCTGAAGGAATTTTAGAGTGTTATAAGATTATATTTCATTTTATAATGTCAAAGGTTTCATAGGCAAAAATTTGCAACAGTTAACAAGTATGACCTTTAAATTAGTCACATGAAATTCAAGGCATAAACTTTAATATTCACCCATGAGCAGTATGTATTTGCCTCAGAAATCTGGTAGAAGGAATGAATGCCCCAATCTTATTATATCATATTGGTGTTTGATAATACAAATGGATAATTCAAATGAATAAAGCTCATTTGGTTAAGCAAGGGAGCATGATCAGACCACATGGAAATGGTGATCCCTAAAATAGTTAGATTACCAGTCCCAGCTCAATCATTGGATATTTTCAACTTTGAGGATGGGAATAAACTTCTCCTTTAGAGATACATCCTTAAATATATGTTTAATTTGGAAAATTTATTCTGAATTGGTAAATCAAAATGAAAAAAATCTAACTAAATTTGTTCACGCATTCATAGCACGTGTTAGATGTTGACTGAGATATCTTTTATTTTTTATTGTTTCTATTGAAGTGTGCTTCATTTAGCCTTTCTTAGGTACCTTAGGCCAATGGTGTCTGAAAATAGATTTGTCAAAATAGATAAAAATAGCACAGAAGTTTTGGTATGAACCAGCTTTGGAGGAGCATGAATAGCTACCTACATAAACACTCATAAGAATTCTGAAATATGCAGATATGTAGAAGGTAGCTGCTACAACTTGGACATAAAATCCAAAGGCAAGAATGTACTATGCAATGTATGTATTTTTCCATTAGTGCACCCCTCTCAAGTTGTAAATGTAAAATTTTACCAAAATGAAAATTGTTACATATCTAAAAGTTCTACTAGTCCTATGAATTCATTGACAGACTTTACTTTCATGTAGCATGTTTTGTAAGAAAAAAAATTAAAGCTTTTAAGTCAAAACAATTTAAAGTGGTGGCCTTTTTTTCAATGTTAATCCTACCTCTAAGTTACAAAGAATATTTTAAAATTACACTTAGTTCAACAAGAACTGGGTAGATGTTCAGAATTATGCACATATTACTTCAAGAAAAGATGCTGATGCTGAAACACTTTTTACAATTTTAGTTCCTGTATTTGAAAAAGGATGCTGAATAAAATTAACAAGAGAAAGGAATTGTCTTCTATGTGACTTTAGAATTGAGCCTGTTCAATGGAAGACTTCAATAGTTCAATGGCATCAAATAGAAAACTGAGTGCTGAATTGCTTACAATGCCTGGCTACTTTTACATGGTGAAAATACTACCATAAAATGAGAGTATTAACACGTAATGGCAATAGTGTTAAGGTTCAGTTCAAACAACCGGAGACCAGACAAATTCAAACAGAAAACAAGACATATTTTTAATAGTGAACTGCAACACAGTCAGTGTCCTACCTTACAGTGCAGGAGTAATACTATAAAATTTAAGGTCTAGTGATATATTTGAAGAAGAACTAGATGACCACATAGGTGTCTGCTGCTCTTGAACTTTCAGACTATGTTTATATCATGAAAATTTTTGCAGAAGTTAGACTCACTGAACCAGCAACTTATATATATATATCAGCACATTCAATATTTGATTTATGTACATGATTCAGTTTTCAATGTATAAGATTTTTTTTTTTTTGATACTAATACCTCTTTTGGGACATGGGCTAATGAAATGGGAGTAGAACAGAATCTACCATTTCATGAACTTTAATAGAGTCTGATGTATGTTGTAACATATTCATTTTTTTCCTGTTTAAGTTTTTGTTTTCCAACAAAACAAGCTAAGGAAAATCCAGTGGGGTTCCACATGACTCAAAAGTAAGATTATTTTAATACTAGATTTTTCTACACTATAAACAAGATAGGTGCCATTTAATGTCATAGAGGGATTTCATTCACATTGATGTCACCTTACGTTTACATTGGTATGCATCTTAGTTACCTGAGAATTTTTCACGCTCCTTAAAACCACATTCTCTTCAGTTCACTATTTATGAAATGAAGTCTTCATCAAGATTTAACAGTTAATTAGTCAGCTTCAGAACTTTGCTCCAGCACTTCTGTGTAAAGTATGGAACTGAAGGGATAGACCACAGATCTCATGAGACAGTACTGTTACCATGAAGGCACTAAGAAAGTTGTGTACTCTCCTTCCTGGACAGACCCATTGAAAGGCACGCAGACTGGAGAGAAACCATTTAACTTTAAGCGAAAATCCATAGGTGGCTGTGATTCCCTTGCGTTGCATGTTAGGAGCATCTGCAAAGTAGGAATAAAATAACTTACCCTATATCTACATCCCACAGTTTTCCCAAATTTACTCAGGCAAGGGGCTGACAGACCTAGTCCATTATTAAGTGCAATGATTATTGACTTCAAATTAGGCATTTGCTGCATTTATTTTTCGAAAGGAAAATTAATGGAAATCAACCATAGATTTTTTGAGTTTCATTTGTTGGATAATTCCACTGAATTAGTGTAAGAGCATGTGAATTAAACCAGACACTCCCTGCCTGCAGAGCCAGTGATGTCTTAAGATTCTAGCAGTAGATGGCTTAAATAAAACATTTTCTGTATTTTAACTTCAACTACTTTATATGTGGTTAAGTAATAATATACATATATATATTTTAAAAGAATAGAATCTAACTCGAAAAAGGTTTCCAGACAAAAGAACGTGAAAGAAACAATACTTTCCTGATGGAAATGACCTTGAACTAAAACTTAAATAGAAGAATGTGTGAAAAGTCTTGACAGCTTTCTTTTACTAAATAGCAGTTTACAAAATATCCTATATATCTAAACAGATCTAGGAGTAATGGAGATGAATTAGATATTTACAAGTTTATTTGTGCTAGAAGTTGTTCTTTATGCCTTAGATGGAGATCTATATAATGACTAGTCTATCTTTTCATATCTTGCTCTAATAAAATATCTAGTTATTATAGCATTTTCCATTTCTTCCCCATACTCATCCCCATTTATTTTAAACGCCCAAGAGATAGCTTTGTATGACAATGATATCATCTAAAATAATTAGTTCAAATTAGTGAGTAGGGATGCTTAGAGGGCAGTACTGTTAAAACCAAAACACCTATTTTACTTTCTCGTATACTATTTAAATGTCACTATATGCTAGCACTGTGCAGCTGGAAATAATAACTATCTTCAATTACCTCATCTTTGATGCTTGCCAAAAAGTACATGCAATAGCATGTTTAATTCATCATGTTTTGTTTGTACATTAATAAAAGGAAATTGCACAGACAGGAACTGCAAAGTACTGCATAGTACAAGTAATGAATAGATAGTGAAAGGTCTGGTTTGGAATTCAGTGTTCATTTACAAGCTGTGGAGCTAAAATAAAATAAGGTACAAAGCAAACTGGCTGGGCAGGCAATATTCGTAAAATAAATTAAATGTATATTCCAATTTCTTGAAATTTTTGAATGAACAATATTTTCTTTTTAAACTAAGGCCTTCAAACTGAGCTTCCCAGTTGTTAGCTAATTCAGTGATGACTTTCCATAAGAATTTTCTTGAACAGGTCCCATAAAAGAACAGGATTACATTTTATAAGTGAAGCCAGAAGCTATAATCTATGAATTAATTTGGTGTCTTAAGTTCTAAATATAATTTTATTTTGAAGAAAAAAAATAGAGAATAATGAAGGTACTTGTGAGAGAAAAATATAAACCAAATATTTTAAATTCACAAATTGAAATTATTGAGATTGACAGTTTTGGTATCCTTTCTTTTTGTTTTGATGTTTTCAGTAGAATTTGAACTGTTCTCAAACTGTTGAGATCTTGTGCAGAAAGGGATGGCTCCAGTTCGTCCTTACCAAAATATATAATTTCAGAAATGAAATGAGAGAATTTAGCAATACTCTTACCAATACTGGAATCCTAAATTTATAATGAGCTAATCTGGGAATTAGTGCTTTAATTTAGCGAAATGCAGAAACTCTTCCTTCTTGTGGCACAAAGTAGATGCCAGGGATTGTACTGTGATGAGCTCAGAAATTCTTGCTCCCCTGCAGCAAGCAACCCAAGGCTGTGCTGCTCTATTGCAAGTGTAGGTGGTTCCCGTGAGGTCCCTTGCACTGAATTGTCTCAAGCAGCGGCATGTTTATTCTCTCTACAGAGATGCACAGCAAAAGAGAAGGAAGTGGAAGGAGCCACACATAAAAAGGAGGATATTTCTGAAGAGACACAATCGTTAGGCTTCCAGGAGGAATTTAGCTAGCCTCTCTCAAGCAGTACTCTTGTCTCTCATTACCTGAGTGCTTTGATGCACTCTTTGGTCCTTCCCCTGCAAATCAAAGATAAATCCAGCATAGACTCCCAATCCCCAGATAAGATCAGTATAGAAGCACATTTTAGAGTTGAAAATATAGATAGAATTAAACAGCTGTAGATTATTCCTGTTGAATTTGAATAATGTATTATGATAGGCCAAGGAATATGAAATTTCACTGTCAAGGGATGTCAAGATTTCTTTATACACGGCATTTAGTGTGGATTAACTGGAATTACATCATGTTAAACTGCCTTGAATCCATACTTTACTTTTCCTCTGGTGTAAGTAAGATAGCATTTTATCATAGATTATTAATCTTTATTTGAGAGTAGGTTTCCTGAGATATTATCTGTATTTATCCTAATGGAATTGCTGTGGTTGCAGTATCCTGTAACAGCTGTTGCAGTAGCAGCCCGCTCTCCTTTGCTAGCTTCTAAAGTCAGGTTACTCGTTAACTTCTTAAGTAAGTCTTTAATCTTATAACAGCTTCAGTTCTTTGCTTCACAGCTATTTCAATCAGAATCAGAGAATCAGAGAAGGGTTGAGGTTGGAAGGGACCTCTAGAGATCACATAGTCCAACCCCCCTGCTCCAGCAGGGACACCTACAGCACCTGGCACAGGGTGGCATCCAGGCTGTTCAAGTTAACCTTTTATTACCTGTGGCCACAACGCAGTATTATCTCTAGCTGATTTAGATGCTAGTGCATGGGTATTTTTATCTCTTTGGTCCAATGGCCCTGAGATACAATTTTCATAGAAGTTGCACAGATTTCATGCCTGAGATCTGATTGTCAGCTAAAGAGTTTATATAGAACCATTCGGTTATCATTTACCGTACACACATGCACTGTGGTACAGACAAGATCCTAGTCTTTATCGGTAGCAGGAATTTAAAGAAGATGACTCTGGGAAATCTTACTGCAGACTATGGAAACTCACTATTTCCATCTCTTCCCCTCTTTATACACAGGAAATCGCTTACTTGTTTTATATTCATTTGTTTTCCTTGTCCTTCCTCTCTGTTTTCCTCCACATCACCTACCTAAGGGGAAGCCTCTTACCAAAGTGGAAGACATAAAAAATGAAGAGTTATGCAATACTTTTGAAACACATGGCATTTAAAGCAGAAATGTGCTTGGCTACTGATATCTGGTTTCTGGAGCAAGGACAGAAGAATTCATTTTGCTGGAGTTTTTAATTTCATACTCAAGTTGAAATATTTAGTAACATACTGAAGATTTACAGCAATTTTGGGGCAAGTCAATTGATCTTTATTAAAAAAAAGTCAGGGAAATGCCTTTATATTTAATGTTGTCATTCTATTATAGGTCACTATAAAAGCCCACTTTAATGTATTACAATTTTTATAGTTTTATTAACCCCCTAAATGCACTGTTTTGCAATACAGACATGCATCCTAATAAAAAGGGTTTTCAAAAATCTGTTAAAATATTTATGAAAAGTTTCGTAAAGTTCAATCATGAATGATGAAAATCTTTAACCACAACACATATATGAAGGATACATATGGTGTATTTAATTAATGCTGCCCATAGAATGTATATTTTTCCATATTCCAGTACTTCCCTCAACACTTCTAAAAATATATATACTTCTAGGTTTGAAGTACAAGCACAGTCCTTGACTGTACATCTGAGAGACTGCAACATTTTGAAGGATGTCCAAAATACAACAAACAGCAACCCATAACCCTTCAAGACATAGGGAAAATCTTTAGGGAAGTTAAGACTTCTAGAATGATTTAAGGGTGACATTGCCATGAATGGTAACCATCATAGCAAAGTGACTCTCATCTAACACATCACACAAAATGTGAAGATGCTTATGGCATGGAACCTTTCTAAGCTCATATTGTCTCATTAATATCACTGAACCTAGCAAAGCAGTCTACACGGATTTGATCTGAACACCCCTATAGGAGTACCATTATGTTGTTGCGTTTTTCCTATGATCTTCTTCAGCTACCTCATGTTGGGCAATGTGGGAAATAGAGCACGGAGCTAGTAGGACTCTTGGTTTAAGCATATTTTTATTTTAATGGCTGTCACAGCTGCCTTAGCAGTTTATATTTTAATTTTTACAGTGAGATAGAATGCACTTCATATTGAAGGGAGAGGACTCCAAACACCACCGAGTTAGGCCTGGTAGCAGGGAAATCACACTTGCTGAGTGAGTGGTGAGGGAGCTCATAAGGCCTGAGGAAGAAATGCAGCCCAGGTTCAGAACGTGTGCAGTCAAGTATTTAAAGCAGTCTGTTACGGGAGACTTACAAGTTTGGGCACAGTATTTCACTAATAAATGCCACAGAATTTTCAGGCTTGATTTTTTTGTACCATGCTTAATACCATGCTCATTTAGTGTGGGATAAATGGGCAAGTCTATTTTAATGCTGTCCATGCAGATTTGCCCATTGAGAAGTCCTACCACTACAGAAGTCTGAGTACAGAAATTTAAGAAGTGGCTTCTTGACTTTTAAAGTTGTGCTGCCACTGCTAGTTATCTTAGCATTGCAAGTTTCCTGCTCAGTGGTCATCCAGTTACACAGAAAACCAGCAGTGCCTTGAGAAAATGTAGCCCAGGAAAACAGTCTCTGAGAGATCTGACGGATGTCAGCCTCCTATTTTCACTGGTACAGCTCTGAAATCCTGCATGTTCCCATGTGCAACATCTGGCCTGTACTAATCTTGAGGATTCGCATATTCTCTATATATGTTTGCCAACTCTTTGGAAGTTGAAATAGCTTGCAAGGAATAGCATAGGATGGATGAAGAAGAATCAGAAAAATTCCTTAATTTGATCACCAAGACCTAAAAATAATTTTACCTCCAGTACTTCACACACAGCTGTTCAGCACAGAGGTATAAAAATGCATAAAGCCATGGAGTATTTTGTCAAAAACATTGCTTCTTTCATTCTTTCTTTTCTTTTCTTTCTTTCTTTCTTTCTTTCTTTCTTTCTTTCTTTCTTTCTTTCTTTCTTTCTTTCTTTCTTTCTTTCTTTCTTTCTTTCTTTCTTTCTTTCTTTCTTTCTTTCCTCAAATTGTGATACTTGGTTGACACAATGATTTGAGATGAAGTGTTTAAGTCATGAGATGACAGTGAGATGTCTACATACTTAATGAATACACATTAAGCCTACAAAAAATTTCAAGTGTTAACATGCCATAAACTCCTAGATTCTTGTGGATGTATTTTCTGATTTAGAGTGTAATCATGAAAAAAATGACAAAGAGATAATTAGACAGAGTCAAGGGGGTTTCCATGAAGTGATGTTTTCATCAGTTAAATGTTGATCTTCACAAGATTTTCAGTCCCGCTTAGCACTGCTTTATTGTACATTTGCAGTGCTTTTATAGTGTTATATTTTGCAGCACATAGCCCTGGATTTAATATCCCTCATCTGTAAAAAAAAACACAGAGATTTTCAAGGGGACAGAGTCAGGCCTCTGACGTGTAAATCTCCTTTAACAAGTTCTGAACAGAGACAGATAACTATTACCATCCATGGACTTTACATTCAAAGACTGAGGTCTTATATAAGAATATAAGCAGGAGGCTGCTTATATTCTCGCATAAGGCAAAACCAAAGATTTTGGAGGCCACAGTATAGATCTGAATGAAATGCTGATAGCCTGAAATATTTCTTTTAGACTATCTTTTAGACTTTATTTTAAGAAAATACAAAATAACCTAAGGTTCCCCCTTTTCCTTTCAATTTGGTATTTTCAAGGGTGCTTCTCATGTTAATTCCTCAATATCTGTGGTCTTTTCACTCTGTGAATATTTGCTCTGATGACTTTTCTCTTCACTATTTTTCTTTTGACACCTGTGTATATAGAGTGTTTAGGATACAGTTAATCACTTGTGGGAAATCTCCTCTTTTCCTCACTGAGACTAGCAGCCACACCAATGCTATTGTTAAGGTAAAAATACAAATTTAATTGAGAATGTCCTTAAAAGGGTTACTTCAGGACTGTCATAACCATTTGTCCGAAATATAAGCGTAATCACTGATAGTTTACTGAGGTTTCTGGAAATAAAGTGGAGAATGATTTCTGATGAACCATTTACCAGTAAAAATATCTAGAGCTAAATATTCCTTTATAGCAGAGTTTGTATCAGGCCTTTGTATCAGTCATGAGTATCTAGGCTTAAACACTGAAATCTTTGTGCCTATCTAGACACATCAAACACATTTGAATGGTTTGAATGGGAATTGTCAAGGTTTAAATACTGCTTTTTAGTATGACCCAAATTGGTCAGTAAGGCCATCTGTGATTTTCAGTAATGAAAAACATCAGCAGCAGGTCAAATGCATAATAGACATTTGGAATTAGTGGGTTAAATTCATCCCATGATATAATTTCATGGAGGTGCAAGAATTTTTGCTTATGGGGAATATTATCATCTTCTGTTTTAAAATACATGTTAGCAACATTTAATTTTAGAGATAGACTGAAGAAAAAGTAATTTGTAGCGCATATTTTGGTATTTTGTTGTTGTTTTTCATTTGTTTGTTTGTTTTTGATTTGGGTATGAACTTGAAAGAGTGTAAGAGCACAACAGAATCCAAATTTGTGGTAGAAACTCAGCCACAACAGTGATTAAGGTTTTCAGTTGCTACTCTACAGTTCTGTTTTAAATGTAGCAGTCATCAACCCATTTCAGTACAAAGTCAAGGTGTAGAGGTGAAGTTAGCTTGCTTGGAAGTTCCAAACCTTCCAAACATAAAGCTGGGTAGAAAGGAAAAGTTCAAGACTTGCTGTTATATCTTATACCTGTTGAGTACTTAGCAGCAAAGTCTATCTTTTGAATTATTTATCTCTTTCTTTTATATTTTATTTGGTGCAATAGATTCAGATGACTAATTTTATGGAGAAACAGGGTTCTGCCCGTGAACTTAGAAATCTTTGCTAAAACATTTGGATTCACCTTATCCATTATTTCAACAAATAGAGAGCTAGGTATTTTATATGTTGCCATTGAAGGGCCCTTGTTTATATTAAACTGGAGATGTGTACCATTTTTTTAAGAGTCTTGAAAGAAATTATGCAGCCATAGGGAATGCCTTTATAACTTCATAAGCAACAGGAGAGCACTTAGCACACCATTTGTTACAAACTTTGTAACCTCCGTATAATAGTTTTAAACAATTACTTGCAAACAAATGTCAATGCAATATTATTTTAATTGGTGTTGAGTTTACCTAACCTATTTTGTTGCTTTGTATTTAAAAAAAAAAAAAAAGGAGAGGTGAAGCAACAGAGGGAGTATGTTTCTTAAATTCTGGAGTTTTAAAATTTCCATGGCTACTGATAAATTTTAATTCCAAGAGGAAATCAGCCTTTTATTCAAAAAATAAGTGACCATTGCAACATATTTTTTTAGAGTTTTTTTTTTTAACTCCAGAAGTCAGTAGATTAATCACAACTACCAGGGAGATACAAGCTAGCATTTTTGCATGCAGGACTTGGGACTGAGGGACAGTGAGACAAGTTAAGCTGGAGAAGTAGATATTTTATTTCTGGTATGTAGATGATTTATTAAACCTTGATGAATTTCATAGCACCTCATCATAGAATCACAGAATGGTTGAGGTTGGAAGGGGCCTCTAGAGATCATATAGTCCAACCTCCGGCTCCAGCAGGGACACCCAGAGCACGTGGCACATGGTGGCATCCAGGCGGGTTTGGAAGATCTCCAGAGAAGAAGACTCCACAAGGAGCCTCTCTGGGCAGCCTGTGCCAGGGCTCTGTCACCCTCACAGGAAAGAAGTTTTTCCTCCTATGGAGGTGGAACTTCCTGTGTTTCAACTTGCACCCATTACCCCTTGTCCTGTCACTGGCCACCACGGAGAAGAGTCTGCCCCCATCCTCCCTACACTAACCTCTAAGGTACTTGTACCTGTTGATCAGATCTCCTCTCAATCTTCTGTAGGCTGAACAGGCCCCACTTGCTTAGTCTTTCCTCGTACAATAGATGTTCCAGTCCCTTAATCATCATGGCTCTATGGTTCACTCTCTCTAGAAGCACCATATCTCCTTTGTCCTGGGGAGCCCAGAACTGCCCACAATACTCCAGGTGCGGCCTCACCAGAGCTGAGCAGAGGGGCAGGATCCCCTCCCACAGCCTGCTGGCCACACTCATGATCTCACGAGGCATCAAAAAGAGGAACTGAATGGCTGCCTCCTTAACACCTGTCTTTTGCATCTAACAGAGAATCCTTTTTTGATGCCTATGGACATACAGACATAGAATCGTGCTCAGTCTGCCTGTTCAGAGATTATCGTGATATGCCAGACCAGTAATGCCTATGGAGAAATCTCTTTTTCTGTTCATAACATTATATATTTAATAATAATTATTTTGAGAAATTAAAAATTATTTTAGTCTCCATAAAAGGATATTCACCAATTACATTTTTGATTCTGATATGTACATGAAACCTTCATTCCATTATTGGCAAGAACTTTAATATAGTTGCAGGAGTTTACAGTTTTGAATACAATGTCTATTAAACATTATTAAAAGAAAGTATATTTTGCTTTTTAAACTAGAGCTCATGCATTAATAATTTAGCCTTCTTTAGTTATCTATGCTCTCAAATTTCACAGTAAATAATAAAAAGTAATGCTCACAAATACTGACAATATAAAACAAATGAATTAAATAGTCAGTGAGCAACAATTTAAGTCTTCATTATGTTTCTGTTAGTTTGACCGTAATAATATCAAGAGAACTGATATTCCTTTATCTTCAGAAAACACATAGTCAAATCTAAATGCGTATCCTTGAGAAATCAAATTCTTTATCCTTGAGAAACAGAATCATTAACAAGATGATTTCTGGCAGTTAGTACAGACGTTTTCTGAGGATAATTTTATTGTTCTCTGCAAACTGTGAAACAGAAATCATTCTCTTAAAAGCTTACTGTTTGATAGTGTACTTGACTAAAAACTGATGAAGTCGATTTACACTTACTGAATAATCAAGACTGCATTTCCAGAACTTGGCCAAGGGTGGGGAAAAGGTGAGAATGAAACTATGATCCTGAAATATATTGCTTGTTTTATATATTTTTTCTCATGTGTCCATATCTACATATCTCATATTTGGTACTGACTTGTTTTTTTGGTGCATGAACCATCTTTTGGTTATGAACTTGAATAACTGGCCTTAAGTGCACCACTTGAAGTAGAAAATGCAGGTCCATTCGGCCTTAAAATGGAAGGGCCTGTTTAAGTTGCATTGCTGAAGCATGCCAGCTTATGTAACCACTGACACACAAATCGTGTGATTGACATTCGTCCTGTATCATCTTTGATTTCCCAACCAGAACAACCTGTTACCCACTTACATCTGGGGACAACCTTCAAGAAGAGTCCTGCACACCATGAGCCCCCTGCAAAAAGGAAGTCCTGAACACAGCACCATCTCTGTATTTGTAACCTGAATCCCTAAGTCCTTTGCTACTAAGCTTTTTTTCAATACAAATTAACAATAATCAATTAAAATAGGTTCCTAATACTTAATTTTGAAAGTATGAATCAATTTGCCATCTTTTACAAAGAATTAGTATTAATCAGGGGAGTTCACCAATCTTGAACCCTGCTAATTTTCACTTCCAAACTATGGGTGAGAGAGGTAGCATAACCATTACTTTTAAGCTTCAAGCAAATAAAGAACTTTTTATTTGTGATTGAAATGATCCAGCAGCCATCAAAGAGATGTTCAAAAAGGCCTTGAAGCAGCATGTAACTCTGTCCAGTACATTTAGCAGGATTAAATATAATTTATGCCTTTTTTCTGGAGTATTTAAACTTGAAGCTTGGAACTTAACTTTAAATTGGTTGCAATTGTGTCAGTCTGGTACTTCATCTAACATTGTATCATCCTATTGATGATTTGTGCTTCATACTGTATTATGTGCACCGGTTAAGCTAATATTGCTGAGAAGCTTACCTTCTGTTCTGTGCTTCAGCAGAGATAACGAACAGCCTTATGCTCTCCCTTGGGCCTCAGAGGGCCTCAGTGCGTGCTTTGACCTTCTCTGTCACTTTGTTTCTGTACAAAATGCCAGCTATCACATTCCCTCCCAGTTGCACTGCAAGAAGAAATCCATTCTCCATTTTGTGCAGTACTTCAGCAGTTAAAGTACTTGTCTTCTGTTGCCTCCTCTGACTCAGGAAATTCAAACTTACATCTTCCATCTCTAGGGAAAAATCTCACTATAACTGTAGTCTACAATGGTAAAGGGGTGAAAGGGCTCATTTCTGAGCCCTTTTTGTTGAAATTGTTCCATTGTTCTTTTAGAAAACAACAACAACAGAATTGTTGAAGTGAGACAGGAAAACAAACCTAAGTGTGAAGACAGTTCCATTTTAGTGGCTAAGCGGAACTTGGACTTAGCCTACACATCAGCAATCACTTATATATTTTCCATTAAAAACCATTGAACGAAATGCAAAAGTTGGCAGAATAAATTTTGGCTTCTTCTTTCTAAGCTGAAAATACTAACCTTTAATCTCTGTAGGAAAAGTAATCATTTCTTTGTAAGCGACTCTCAGTGTCTTTCACTTCTTTTACCAAGATATTATATCTACTGCTCCTTGCATCGTTAATTTGGCATTAATCTACAAAAATGTAATTAATACTATAATTATGTGCCTCTTCTATCTGCATGAAAAAAAGAGAGAAGTGTCAGCCTTAGATGTAGAAAACATTGCAAGGTGAAACGCCCATGCAGTTAAAGATCCAGAGATAGGCCCATGCTAAACCCTTTGGGGAGCAGCAGGAGGTAGCACAGGAATTGCCACTGTGTTTAGCACCACATTATTTGGACGTGGTAAGCCTTCACTCTGACTGATCAGTACTAATTGCACACATATCCCCTAGTAATAATACAGTGTTTGCAAGCTCAGGCAAACAGATTCATACTCTCTGACCTAATTCATTTGTTCCCAAGCCTGAATAAATAGATTAATGTTTCTTTCCAGTTAATATTAAAGATTATTGTCCAGGCAAGGGATGAACGAGTCTTCCCCATGACCACTGATGTTTGCTTGTGGTACATATTGCTGAGAGCTGGCTTTTCCTTTGCTGAGAGCGGCTCAGAACCCTCCACTGGACTCTGTGGTCTCACAGATTTCTGGAATCTGTCACTAAAAGGGTTGATACATATGTGTGCACACGAACACACACATCATATAATTTGTATTTGTGTGTAAATATATGTATTTATTTACATATATGCATTTATCTGATAAAAAAGGTGCTGCTTTCAACAGGAAAGCTTCAACATTACCTGCTTTTCTTTTTTTCCTACAGAAAGATTTCATTCTCTGATCAAAATTTTTACATTAGCAATTAGGAGGAGCTTGCAACTGGGAAAATGGGCCAACTATATGAATGTTTCATAGTTTATTCAATTTTTATGCTATATTTTAGTTTTAGGAGCTCTGGAGTAACAAGATATGAGTACCTTATGGACATGTCCTTATTCATTTTTAAAAGTATTGGATTGTTGTGTTGTATTATGTTTAGATCCATCCACAGTTATACTATTGACTTTGACAGTAATGTGATCTACACATTTCCATGGCTGACCTCAAAGTGCACTATCATTATAGTCTGGATGTGCTTGCATAAGCACTTCTTTTGATTAAGTAAAATGATTATTTTTTCTTCTTTTTTTCTTGGATGCTTGTGTCTAGCCTCAAACTTGCGAACTAGATCCTTTTCCATGAATTCAATTAATGGACTTTTAAAATACTTTCACATAGGTTTTTGAATATATGCTATGATTAGCTCAATAATGAAAAACAAGTATCAGACTCATGCATTTATGTTTGGTATATTCCCTCTAACTTCTTGAATCTTGTTTTAAATTTAAATTGAGCTGTGTGGATATGTATCTAAAAAGAGGATTTTCTTAAAGTGTGAAAATATGAATTTATTGTAAGCAAAACTTTTTGTCAGACAATTTCATAGTCTTGTCATACTACATTTCGTGCAGAGAACATCACCCTAAAGTAACTAGCAGCTGGGCAAAAAGACACCTCCTGAGAATCTGGGTAATTCTCCCCTTTGATCTTGGATTAAAGGCCAAGTTGTACACATCACTTCTTTCATTGCTCTCTACAACAGGACATCCAAAAGCACCATGGTCACCTGAAGGTGCTGTGGTCCTGTGCTTAACGTGTTCATTTAGGACTTCCAGGTTCAATGGATTTATTCACTGCCTGAAGTCATAAGATGAACTAGGTCGTCTATACCCAAGTTGAATATACTAATCACTGGACCAATGAATCACCTCTTTTTATTTTCTGGCCCAATGTTCCTGTTCAATTATTTAGAGAATCTCTGACCTTTTCTTCCACAGAAAAACACAGCTGGTGATCAGAGCATTTAACTGTAATGAGGAAAACTCAGGTTGAAATTCTTTTGCTTAGTTCAGACCTTCTCTTGCTGACCTGCTTTTGACTACTGTAGAATAACCTCTCTCCACTTTGATTTCCTCAGATACTTCTGCCTCTCTTCTTCCCCAGATCTCCACCTTATGTCTATATAAAAATATTGTTAATGGTTTGGAATATTTTGTGGGGTGGTAAAACATTCTCCCTTCTTTCCAGTTGCTAGTCTCCGTTGAACAGTACCTTGGCTCCTTGCTTAGGGTGTTCATTTCTTTATTTGCATTACATTTTCTTTTTTTTTTTTCAGCTCTTATTTTTAATGGGTAAAATGGAAGAACTGCTTAGGTGCTAAAGAAATACTCTCTTTCCACATAATATTGTTTGAGTTCCTACTTCATATGATGCCTAAATTATAGGGGTAAGATAAAAATAATTATTTTTAAGTGTTTTAAAATTCACTTTCCCAAACTGGAAGTATTTTGACATATCATACTTTGCAAAAAATTACTATGCTAATGTTGCTATCCTCGGGAATCTAAAACTGTAGGTAAGTCTCTCAAAATCATGAAATGTTCAAAAGTATCTTTCGGTTCCTTCTACTTAATTCTTATATTCTAAATCAGTAGAGTGCACTCAGGTTACATTTTTAAGCCTCTCTGCAGGTCTAGAAGACTATGCTTGTTGAGAGAAATGAATTCTGACACTCTCCTGTGTTAGTGTAAACCCAGAAATCTGAGGAGAAATCTAACACTTGCAAGGCCTGTGATAAAATCATAAGATCTTATCTGTAGTTCAGAAAGTGATGTTTTGTGATGTTCTGTTCTGACTATAAATCAAAACTCCAAAGGGAAGGGCTGTTTTCAAAGCATCATGAGGGTTTGATGCAAAACAGCGTTGCTGAGGGATGGGTACACTTGTGCTTTGGACAGTGAATTGGCATAACATTAACTTTCATTATTTTTTTCTCATGTGGTGCTGTGGTACGCTTAGGAGTATAAGCCTAATTACTTTCTGAATAGATCCATAATAACATCACTGGAGCCCTTTTAAATATATATGTATATGTATATATATAGATATATTTACTTTAATTCCACGAACACTCAAAGGCTTCTCAGCTTCTCAGCACAGACTGACAGACTTTCATTACTTCTAAAACAGTGAAAAGTCTCATCTTTCAGTCTATCCTTATATTCATCCTTATATCATTATATATGTTAAAAGATCTGGGCATATACTATATATATAGAAAGGACTGGGTATGATCCATATGCTGTTTATGACAACCTGTTGTCCGAGATTCTCTTAAAGTGAGGTTAAGATTCTGGAATATTGGAATAGCTACCAGTAATCAGCATATCAGTTGGAGGTTCTTTGTGTACCCAAACCAAAGGCAAGACTGCTGCTTTTAATTTTTTTACTCCAGTGATGCAGTAATGTTTTAGTACAGCGTGCAGGGAAAACTGTATTTTCCTATTAGTCTCTAAGGCTGAGTGCTGCTTGTTCAGTAACAAGTCGACTCAGAAGTGTGTATTAAGGCAGCATTAAGGCTGTAAGACTTCAGGAGGAAATGAAAGGCTTCAGTTCAGGTTCTGTCAGCAACACTAAACCAGTTGAACTGCTCTTCTTATAGTCCATTTTATACAATAATAGGTGGTTATTCCATCGTTAAACTTAATGCTTATGATTTCCAAGCTCTGCTTTCTTCCAAGATCCAGTACTCATGCTTTGATTTTTAGAAAAGGTGCTCATCCACAGAAAATTATTTGCAACTAATCAGTACTTTTAAATGTCACTCCTCTGAGAAGCCTTATTTTTGATACTTATGTCAGCAAATTTTGATCCTATCCTCAGTGCTGTACTTGATACCAAAGACAAAATTTTCACTGAATTCAAAGTATCATCAGCATTTAGGAATTAGAAATACAGATTTATTGTATTAAAACTCTGTGTTTCTGCCAGTTGACACTTCAAGAGCAACCAAGTTGGAAAACAAGCCTAAGTGACATTCTGATTTTTTTTTTTTTAATCTGATTGCACACCCTTTATAAAACTTGCCAGTTAGCTCCCTGCCAGCTTTTCCAAACTGGACAAATTATTCCCTTGTTCTGTCAAAATGACAAAAAGTCAGTTGTGGGATTTAGAGCCTGCAAAGTAATTAACATCATCTCAGCATTAACAGCATGGAAAATATTATGTTCTTAATCTGCCTGATCTGGAAGGTCAAGCTGTGCCCACATACTGCCTACTTCTAAAGACTCAGCATCAGCAGCATTGGTTTTGCCAGAAGTAATAAATCCAGCAAGAATTGTTTGAACTGTTTCTTTTTAATCCTGTAGAGCTGCTGTCTTTCTAATCCTCCTTGCTGTCTACCTACATGTATAAAGTACCCATCACTATAATGTCATGGTGCCAAACTTTGTAAATTATAGAGCCACCAAATAAATTGATTCTTCATATCTATTATTTCAAGCTAGATTAATTCCTCCTCCTTTGGCATTATTTCTTTCAGGAAAATGTGAATAATAGCTGAATAAGGATTGCAGGGTTTTGCTATGTGAAAATAGTTCCCTCAAACAGAATGAATTGAGATTTTGCTGTTTCATCTTTTCTATTAGCTCCTCTCAGTCGGGAAGGAATTCACAAAAAACAATCTACCTATTCATATTCTTTCCTTACAGAATACCAACAATCATTCCCTTTCCACCCTCAAAATAAATAAATAAATAAAAACAACAGCAGAAAAGAAGAATATCATAAGAAATGCATCTCATGTAGCATTTTGCACTAAACATGTTTCTTCAAGCAAGGGAAATTTGTGTGTGAATGGTGTTTTTGAATACAACTTTCACTTTGAAAGAGTTGTCTTCATGAGGGTGAAGACAAATAAATTTTCTGATTTTATCTTGGGCTACTGGGGATTAAATGAGATAATATATGTATTTTATTTTACAAAGAAGTATTTGAGTGAACAAAGAAGATGTCGGGGGAAGCTTTCTGTATCAGAAACAAAACTGATTTTTGAAAGTATAAATCTCTCTCTAGTTTTATATAAAATAGCTGTTCACATCTGCTTGCTTTAAGAAGAGTGGTTTGCCTTAAATAAGAGCAATTGTTAATTCTTTTGTAGCTACTTGGAAAAATAGTACACAGCCACTTCTGGTAGTAACTTGAGATGTGAATGTCACATCACAGGGCTGGTTCCAGACCTGGAATATGTACTGAGAGAACTAATTCCAGTGCTCTATATCTGCTGAGGATCTAAACTGGAAACTTTATAGCAGACTCATGTGTGTGTGTTTGCATGCCCGTGCATGTTTGTGTGGGTGCACATGTGTATCTGTTATTCAAAGAAGGTGAGAGACAACAATACTGTTCAATTTCGGAATGTCGTAGGTTATTTGTTATCAAGATCCTACTAGACAAGACAAGACTTAGTTGTTATGTTTTCAAAATACGTAAATATTGTTCATTACCTAGTGAAGGACCTTTTAACTTTTGTATGTGCCCATTTTGTGGGTATACAGAATGGTGCATACCCATCTTTCTGAGCCTAGCAATACTCATGAAGGGTACTTAAGAGCACAAGAACACCACAAGACGTTTAGATGCTAGTAAGAGAAAAAATATGGAACTAGTAAGAGAAAAAATATTGCAATTTTCCACACAATATAACAAGTATATTGTAACTTGTTTCATGCTGTAAAAATATTTTGTTTGAAGTCTAGATCTGTACAATATGGTAAATTCAGCAGCATGAGCATGTCATTATTAAGAAAAATCAATAAAGGAGAAAAAGTAGTAATGTTTATGAAACTCTGATGGGGATGGACCTCACTATCCTCACAGCAGGAGTGGCCCCTGCATACTGAAGTTGTAATCTAAGTGGAGTGAAAACAATATCGTATGGACTGTGGACTGAAATACTGATTAGAAGTAAAAAATGTAGGTAAATACAGGGACTGCAAGATAATAAGTGGCAGACTAAGGGCAAGATCCTGACCTTGTTCATACTCTATTTTGCCATACAAGTGAAAACTGAAGTACTCTAGAAAGGTTGTGAACCTAAATTCCTTCTCTCATACACTCAATATTGAGTACATATTTACCTGCTTTTCTTAACTGGGCTCTCAATTTTGCAAACACCTGGAATAATTATTTAAACTTTTAATTAAACTTTTTAAATTATAGTATTACAAATGGTGCTTTTGGAAGTTTCGCCTTCTCTTCTCTTAAATGTGGGTTAGTTGATGGTGGAGTCTACAGCGATGAGTCAAAATACTTGTGGTTCTTTCATGGTGACAGAAATATCCTCGTAGCTTTTGCAGAGGGCTAAGTGCAAACCTGTCTCAACTGTCAGTGGAGCTATGAGATGATTCCTTTCTTTGCCTCCAAATTTGCAGAAGTTCTACTTGGCAAATGCAGGAAAAAAACCCTCACTGGTTTGAGTTCCACTGTTAACAATCCACAGAAGTCACTTGTATATGGGAAAACACCTTGCAGAGGTGTTGTCTTTACATTTATCTCTGGGTTTGCACTCCAATAGTTGCTGAATTGTTCTTTGATCCTTCTTAGTAATTTGGTGTTTAAAAGGCTCCGAGCTCTTAGTAAAGGCAGGTCCTGAAAATGCTTGAGGTAGATATCTATGTTCACTGTGATCTGAACATAATATGAAAAGCTAAAAAAATTGCATTCCGAATTTGGCTGTAGATCTGATATGTGAAGCAAAAGATACTTTCTGTGATTGTGAGATGTTCCTTATGACCTTACTTCCACTTTAGCCCTTGAATTACATTACTGACACATATGCAAAATACCCAGATTTTTCAGGCCTGGAGACTAGAGCAGTGGTTAATATATAAGTGGTTGTGGCTTTGTGCTTTTGTCCAGTTGAAATCATTCATACTAAATTAGCACGCTACATGGTGAACAATATTAGCCATCTTACAGTGTTGAAGAGCCATGAAAGTATATATTTGCCTTCAGCAACAGTCCTACAAGCCGTGTGAGTCTTATATACTGTGATGATTATCATATTGTTCTTCTTTTATTGTTATAGCTCTCTTTTTGTTGCTATAAATTACATATCATTATACTCCAGCCACAAATAATGGCATGACAATACCATCCATGCCACAGTGCAGGTTGGCATTCATAAATCTCTTCAGAGCTGTTAAGAGAAAAGACAGAGCATTACAGCTGAGTGCACTTTATGATGGAATGCTCTAATACAGATTTAATATATTTATCTGCCTTCTGAAGCCAGCAGCTATAGCCACTGCAAATGGCTGGCTGGCCACAGTTATTATCTGAGCAATCTAAGTAGTTATGTTTTGAGCTACAGGGTGTTGAAGATAATAGCTCAGTCTAGACTCAATGCCTACATAATGGTAGATTGCCTTCTTCTTTCTACTCGCTGGTCAGGCCTGGTTGATGATGATTGACTTAATGAGAGTCACCTGGCTCATAACCTAAGCAATAAGAGGACTGTTTACACAGAAGAACAATATTATGCTCCCTGGGGGAATTTGACTGATTTTATTAGTTTTAGAGCTGTTTAACTCTTTGGACTACTCCACTATATGTAGCAAATTGTCAGCAGATAATGGTGTTTGCCAGGGATTACTGAAATCACTTGTATCTTTTACTTAACAGCAAGTGAGTTATTGCTGAAGATGAGCAGTCAGGTATTTGTCTCACTGTTATATCCTTCCCTTTTCCTTCTCTTTTGTTTGTTTGTTTTATTCTATTGGTGTGTTTAGTTTACCTCCAGATTAAAATGGATATATTCTCACTGAATGATGTTTAGTGCCCATTGCCTCACACGATACCTGTGCATGCGTGTGTAGGGCTCTTTTACAAAACTCTCCACCCCACCTTATGTTTTAAAGCCTGCTAATGCATATCCACAGCCTAAAATACCGGGTGCATTACTCTGTTAGGCTCAACGAAAGTGGTTATTATTCCTTTAAGGGATCCCTCCCCCTTCTCTGTTTGAGAGAAGAGGTCAGGGAGAAGAGGCATCACCTGAACTCAAGGGGCTCGGGTCAGGCTTTCTGGGAGATTTTATGTAAGCATGACTAAAATGTTTAGCAACACTACTCAGGTTTGCATGAAGGAAGAAAAAGCCAGTGCTCTGCCTACACTATGGAAAGATCAAAGATTTTATAAGGAGCCACATATAAAAAGGCTAATGTTTGGGTCAAAAATATTTGGAAATAAAGAAAAAAAAATAAAATGTCACAGCTATTTTCTCCTTAAACTTAATCTCCTTGCTGAAATGGACTGAATACATATGCATAAAGCCCCTCCTATAACTAAAGTATAGCTGAGAGCATTCAATACTGAATAAATAAATATACTTACCTGAAATTCTAGAAGCTTAAAGAAATATCATATAAACCCTTCCCACCAAAGAAAAGTAAATTAAAAAAGATAAGCTAGGTGAGTACCCCTCAAAATATCATTTTCATGATAAACGGTAGGATTTGCTCTGACTGCATTGTCTTAACAGGCCAGACTACATTTTGATAAAGACTCCTTTGATTTTGATGAATAAACAAAGAAACAACATACTATCATTATTTATTTTGACCTAACCACTTTTTGACTTGCAGCCCCATTGAGCTGGACTAAGATATTTTACCTACCCTTAGGACTTAATGTGTTTTACCTATATAGTGAAGAAACTTCCTGCTTATGTAACTATTTTGAAGAAAACTACTGTCATTTCTGTGGTTCTACAATTATTTGTTTGTCTTATTTGCTTTCGGTAATGATATCCTTTATATATAAGGCAGTGTCTCTTTCTGTTATGGGCTGTACTTTTGAAAGTTTTTACTTTTTTTTTAATTCTCATTATGTGTATACAGTTGGATGAACCCTATATCAGTGAGAAGCTGTGAATAAATCCACAATACTGATTCTGTTGTGATTCCTGATTCTAGATCAGGCTTTTCTTGTGACATTAGATAATATAATATCAGTCATATAATATCAGTGAAAGCAGTGTAAGCTACCTTATATCTTCTGCTTCCAGATAGTAAAGCACAACTGAAAAAACAGAGGTATATGGATTGAGCAGACACTTTTGTGTGAGCCCTGAGGCCATAAAATTCATTGTACCCTGGTCTTACAGAATTTGTATCAATTTCTTTGTTGCCAGTGTTTTACCTCTTCATTTGAAAAATGTTTGTGTTCTGAAAGTAATTTTAATCCAAAGAAACTTCTCTAGGGTAATGCAGTCTTTGGCCTCCGTGCTTCCTTTCAGGAAACCATACTGACAATGTCAGTTGTTACTGTCCGGCTGGGGAGCTGGAACAATAGTATACTGGGGAAAAAAACTACTCTGCTCCTTTGCTCAGTTATACCCTTCTGTGAGTGTTGCAGAAAAATGGGAAGAAAGGCAAAATGGGAAGAAACACAGTGGTTGTGTTTGGAGAAGACTCCAGCTCTGTCAACACAACAGAGAGCTGTGACCAGTAAGAGGAAAGCTGCGGATCTGGGTTCTGGGTTCTTTCCTTAAATACTTCTGTCAGGTGGTGACTGTGTTTATCTCCATGGCCTTTGTAAAGGCTAATGAAATTAGGTAAATCAACAATTACCGCCCTTCTATTCCATTCCTTCAGTCAATACTTGAAAATCCCTTAAATCCACTTCCAGTGGCGGAGTTTTTTTTCTGTTTAAGGGAGTGTTAAAGGTTTATAAACACTCCTCGGTGCAGACGAACCATTTAGTTCGCTAGCAGATCCATCTGTTCAGGTGATGGTTTTTCATCCTGTTTGCTCACCCATAGGAGAAGGGGAAAAAATAACTCTTACAGATACTATTTATTGCCCTCAGCCCAGAAAGAGGCAGAATTTATGGGAATGATGCCTTGAGATCTCTTATCATGGGTTATAAACCAGGGATGTCAAAAGATAGAAAAATGTCTCTTTGAATTGATAGTTCAGGATGCCAAAAGGTTTTTGTTTTAGTGCTTTCAAATTCAATAATAATTCATTGGCTTGTTTTCCTTCTCCACTGGGGAGGACAGGTAGTGAGAGCAGAGAGCACAGATCATTTCAGCCGGCTCCTGTTCAGGCAGCGATAGCCTGGTGACAGTATGCACAGCTGTACGTAGCCAGTGCCTGCCAGCAGAGGCCTGACCCAGACAATTAACCTTATATTAACGCCCCTAATGGTGATCGTCTGTTGCCATATGCCTGCAGCCTGAGCTCTACATCAGCAAGGAGACCGACCACCCCTCAAGTCATATCTGATTCTTGATCACGAGCTCCTGCGCTTATGTAGATTTTAAAGTAGATAGGGAGTTGGTTTTAAAATGTTTATTCTTAACCTATTAATTCTCAAGAAGAATAAATCCCCCTGAGGACAGCAGTAGTTGCCTCGGGAAAATGCATGAAACCTACTTATCTGGAATCAAATGATCAAACAGATGATTTTGAATAACTGCTTATGTTGTAGTAACTTTGCATTTCTTCTTCTCTAGAATCATATTCTACTCTAAAACCAAGAACAAAGGGTAGTAAAACTCCTTCTGTAGACTATTTGCTTTCTGAATTGAATACTTCCACTGCTTCTGTGTAGGATATAGGTATGGCTGTGATAGTAGGTGTTGAATACAAATGCAATTGGAAAAAAACAAGTGTGTGAAGTAATTTTTCATGCACTCAGGTTGGGAAATTTAAACAAATATGTGCACCATTGCGGGTGTTAATCCTTGTTTATACTGCAAGTAAGCTGCCTGGCAGGTGTTACATTTTTATTTCAGATCTGTTGGTTTCTTAGATTTATTGTCTGTATTCTTCTAAGCACGTTTTATTTTTTTCCTTTCTTCCAGTAGCAATTTAAGCTTGAATATCTATAAGGAGAGCCACAGTGGAAATCTACTATAAAAGACCAGGCTTTTCATGACTTTCATACAATCAGGAAGAAAATAATATTGAAGCAAATAGTGCATTAATAAGAAAGAGAAAACAAGTGGATATTTTAAAAGGTGTGTCTTGCTTTATTATGAAAAGTAAAAGGAGCTTTTTTTTTCTATCTCCAATGTCATATTTTATGTATTATGCTTCCCTTCCATGTACCTTTTTTCCTCAGCCTTCATGCACAGAGTAGATTATTGATTAGACAAGATAAGCCTAATGCTTACATCTTCGCCTGTTACTGAAAAATCTAGAGGGACAGCAAGGATATGAGATATTATGTATTCAAATGGATTCATAGATTAGTAGAGAGGAAGCTTTATTATTGAAGCCCACTTTCAAGCTTGCTGATCAGTAGAAATAAGTGTGGCTTTCTTGATATTTCTGAAAATTGGGCCCTGCAAGAATCACTGACTGTTAGGCTTTGAAAGTGTCATAAAGTGTGCTTGTCTCCATTCCCTTTCAGGTGTTAGTATTTACCACAACGAAGCAGACTATTTTGCACAGATAAAAAAAAACCTTTACAAATTATCAGAAGCAAGAAAAAAATGCATTGCTTTGTCAGTGGATACCAGAAGTATTCAATGTATATTAAAAGAATTTTAAAGGTCATTGATATAGGAAAAATCAACATTGCAATATTATTTTATTCTCTTAACCACGTTGCATTTGCTGTCCAATTCTGATCCTGTGAGGTGTTATGTTCATTCAGTTCTCATCTGCTTCTTTGGGAAAAAATGATTCTCTGTACCTTGCAGATCCAATAAAATGTATCAGTACTACAATCCTGTCTCCAGTTCCCTATGAGCAAGATATGATTTCTCCATTGATAAATGTCTTAGTTGCAGAAATAATGTAATTGTGAATATATTAATTTCTAACTCTAACTTTATCAGAGAAGATCAAATAGTCATGTAGAAGATGGAATAATCAATAGGAAAGACACTCTCTTCATTCAGTCTACAGTGTTCATCTCCAAAATATTAACAGCCACTCCCTAGTGCCTTATCAGGTGGAATTTTTTCATTATTATTATTTATTATATATTATATAATAATAATAATTTATAATAAACACTCTACTCAATTTTTAGTTTGTCAAAATATGGTGGTGGAAGAGAACATCTTGAGCTGTCAGTTGACTATTAGAATTGGTCCATGTGTTTGATGGAGTATCCCAGCTGGCTATCCAAACCAGAGGGTTACTTCACAAAGAGGGAAATTCTGTTAAGCTTCTCTAGCTCGTTTCTGCCGAAGTGTACCTGATATGACAGAGGTGTGGTAACTAGATAGCTCGGAGGGGGAGAGGAAAAAGCATGTTTTCATGTGAGGATACATAAGCATAATAAAAATCTAAAAGCAAAGAAAAGTGAAGATATCTAATAAAATATTGAGACTGAATATCTGGGGTTGTGATAAAGCATAACAGAAGTGAGAAAGTTTCTGGCAAGTTTGAAAAAGTCTATCTGAAAATATAGCAATGTTCTTTGTACAAGTATATTGTATATTGTAAATATATGTGAATTGCAATTGTATATGGTATATGTTAATAGTACTTAAAAAATATGAAAAAAATACATTGAAGAGCTGTTTTTTAAAGGAAAAAATATCTTTAAGTTAGCTCTTGATTGTAAAGATTAAATACTCAATGATGTTTGCCTATGGTGTTGGTGGGTATAGTCCTTTGATTGTTTCATTCCATCCCAAATAGATCAGTCAAGTCCCATCGGCATTTCCATTGTAAAAAAAATCAGTTTTACAAATATTTTTGTAACTTTTCTGTTTTAACTCCTGGAATCTAAAATATTTAAAGTTTCCCAAGCTGTCTTCCTTCCCAAAACATAACTGTAAAATCCATAATCATGCAGGCACATAATCTGCAACATTATCTTAAAATACTTTTTGCTGTCAGACACCTCAAGAGACTGCCAATGAATTAACAGTTAAATCCAATTCTCCTTTATAAACATGGAGTAATGTAGATATATAAAACTATAAGGCAGTTGAGTTTTACAGGGGAAAAGATATTAATGATACTGGGAGAGAAGGACTAAGGCCTCTTTTCTCTCACATCAGCTCCCATTGACTTAACTAGTCAATGGGAGAAATATTTGCAGCTTCTCTTCTGTCTCACATCTCTACAAATATGACTTTTTTAGCTCCTTGCCAGGGCAAGGCTGGGGTCCTGCTCCAACAGGATGAGTAGCTCTCTCCCAAATATGATCCCACAGCTGCAGCTTGAGATTATTCCCAGTGTTACGCCTGGAGCCAGCCCTCCTACTCAGAGGTGAACTTCACCTCTGCTGTTTCAGTCTGACTTCCTGTTATGTGTTTTTATTTATGTTTCTTATAAAAGACATAATGCACCCTAGGAAGTGTGTAGTCATTCATCAGAGCAAATCAACTCTGGCATATGTTGAATGAAAGCCTGAAAGCATCCCCAGCAGTACTTCTGAATGGAATGAGAAAGCCAAAACGATGGTGGTTATGCAGCCTGAGATTTTTGTCCATGTGCAACTATTTTTCTTTTTGACATT
>VWPW01022945.1:0-28682 GCA_013389825.1 Crypturellus undulatus
GGCGGGGCGCTGCAGCGGGAGCCCGTCTACAACTGGCAGGCGACGAAGCCGACGGTGCAGGAGCGCTTCGCCTTCCTCTTCAACAACGAGGTGCTCAGCGACGTGCACTTCCTCGTGGGCAAGGGCCGCGGCTCGCAGCGCATCCCCGCGCACAGGTGAGCGCCGCGAGGAGGAGCGGGGCTGGCGGGGGAATGGGGGGTACGGGCCGTGTATAGGGGTATGGGCTGCTTAGGGGTACGTGCCGTGTGTAGGGGTACAGGCCGTGCAGGGCGGGTAGAGGCAATCTAGAGGGGTGCAGGCCGCGCTGGGGGTGCAGGCCGTATAGGGAGGTATGGACTGTATAGGGGGTAGGGGCTGTATAGGGAGTGGGGGTACAGGCTGTATGGGGCGGGGTATGGGCTGTTTGGGGGGGCTACAGACCGTGTAGGGGGTATGGGGTGTATAGGGATACAGGCCGTGTTGGTGTGGTATGGGTTATGTAGGGGGGTATGGACTGTTTAGGAGTAGGGGATGTATGTGGGGGGGTACAGACCGTGTAGGGGGTACTGGCTGTATAGGGGTAGGCGCCAAGCAGGGCATATGGACTGTA
Organism: Crypturellus undulatus; assembly: GCA_013389825.1. Lineage (NCBI taxonomy): Eukaryota > Metazoa > Chordata > Aves > Tinamiformes > Tinamidae > Crypturellus > Crypturellus undulatus. The sequence goes on from VWPW01022945.1 coordinate 590, forward strand.
TAGGGGGTAGACACCATGCAAGGGGTATGGGCTGTATAGGGGGTACAGGCTGCTGGGGGCACCCAGGCCTGTGGGAGGATGATGATGATGATAATGAGGGGGGTGAAGGTTGTTGGGGTGTCGTGGGCTGCCCAGGGCCCGGCCGTCCGAGCCAGGACTGTGGGGGGGGTTCCCTGGCGTGGGGGCCCAGGCGTCTGAGCTGGGGGTGGGGGGATCCTGCCGGCTGCTCCTGTGGGTGCCTCAGGGTGGGTGCCCTCCCCATGCCCTGGGCCCAGCTGTGGGACCGGGATGGGGGTTCTCCCCCCCCCGGCACCTTCTACGGGGACCACGGCTGGGTTTGGGCTCCCAGTCCCTCCAGCCGGGTTTGGGCTCCCGGTCCCTCCGGCCGCACACACAGGGATCAGGTATCCCGGCTCCGTGCTGTGCCGGTCGGAGCGGAGGATGCGGCAGTAACGCGATCCCCGCGCTGCCCAATCCCGGCGGCAGGGATGGCCGGAGCGGGGCTGGCGCCGCGGCTCGGCCCTTGCCGCGGCCCTGCATCTGGGATGTGCTCGGGTGACTCTGCTTTTCTGGCTGTGGCGTCGAATCCCTCCAACCCGCAGGATTTAATGTCTTTATTGCACTCCCCAAATGGTGCGGCAAGGTCCCACTTCCAGCTGTGGGGCTTCCCTGGAAGGGCCGGTGCAAAGCACGACTGGAGCGACGAATCCCTCGCCTTCCCTCAGGAGCGATCTACGTTCCCGCGGGTGGCGGAGGGCAGGAAGGACATTCTCTGAGATCATTTCGGTCCCTGTCAAAAGAGACGGGAATGGGGATGCGCGTCAGGGCGGAGGGGAGAAGAATGATTTGAGAAAGCAAATTTTGTGGTGGAATGGCGGAAATTGGGTTTTAAAAATAACCTCTAGGGAGTTGTTGCTGAAGGCCTGGATTCTGGAGGGCAGAGGTTTAATTGCGCGTGTGGCCCCAAACGCCCGCTCCGGAGAGCGCCGTCCTGAGACCTGCTCTGGGTTAATGTTTAAGGCCAAGCTGCCGTTCAGGAATTTGCAATTTTGAGCTGGTTTCGCGCTGAAGAGCTGGGAACTGCCCCCGCCTGGGCGAGAGCGACGCGGAGCCTCCCTGGGGCAGCCCCTTGGACGCGGCCGTGCGGGGCCGTTCGGCGCCGAGGATGCCGGCTGTGTTTTTGTTAATGAGTTGAAGCCTAATTAGTATCTGAGAGTAAAATCACTTCGGTCCTGAGAACCCATGTGCAGCCCGGAAATAGGTGGAAAATAAGTTAAGCTTTTTCTTTTTAAAGGAAAATAGCCCCAAAGTGAAACGTTGCTTAATTGCTCTGAAATCTCTCTGCTGCTCTGGTGCTGCAGACAGAATCGCATGTGTCAAGCTGTGACATCCCGGTTAGGGATTACATGGATTTCATGGAACTTGCCTTCGTGATGTTACATTTGGGATATCCATGATGATTCACCGAGTGCTGCGGTTATTTTGGGAGCAGAGGGCTTAAAATAACCCCCTGGACCCCTCCTGAGCTCCCTGTTCCCCCGCAGCCTGGAAGCGGTAGGTTTTTGTGCTGGGCGTGAGGTGCGAAGTGGAGTCCAAGTTGGGAGGCCCTGGGCTGCATCAGTCCATTGCAAGGGCTGGTGCTCGGTCTAGAAGCGTGTCCAGTTAATGGTGAATATTGCTGCAGTTTGGCCTTACTGAGGTAATTTTCAGACCAAGTAAAAGGTGGCAGTGGGAGGGTGCCCCAAACAGGGGGTTTCCACCGCGGCTCTTCATGCCGTGGTGTGGTTGGCGAGATGCTGGTAGGAGCCTCCATGCTCGTGGCGGTTGGGAAGGCTGTGGGGTGCGTCTGGAGCTGCCCAACTCCTTCCCGGTGCCAGATGAGCCCCGTGTTGACGCCGCAGACCCGCGCGGGGCGGCTGTCGGGAAGCTCCCGTCATCCCGAAGGCGTGAGCATGGCCGCGCTCTGCGCGGCTCTCCGGCCCCGCGGAAGCCACTGAGTTGCTCCATTCTGCTTTTTGCTGCCTCTTTCCGTATTGAGGGATTAACTTGGTGCTTGGTGCAGCCCCTGAGCATCGCCTCACTCCCACCTACCTGGAGCTGCGTCGGTGGGATTGTTAAACGGGCACAAAAAGTGGCACAACACGAGGTGAAGGAGCAGGGCGATGCACCCGGAATATGTCCCAGCCGTTGAGGTCTGCAGCTCCGGGGAGGTTGTGAGCAGCTGCTTCCAGACGCCTCTTTTGGGCGCTCCTCTCTGGGTGTGTGAAAGCCCCCGGTGCCTCCGGCTCCGCAGCCACCCGAGCGCCAGTGGCTGCAGCTCCCCTCGGGTCTTGGGACCTGCCTTCTACTGTCTAGCTCTAGACACAGATATTGAAAGATTTTCCTGCTGTGGAAAATGATGGAGCAGGGAGACATCCGCATTGATGGGACAGCTGGGAGTCCCGAGCGGTTTGTTTTGTTATTGGTGTCGTAGACACGGAGTGGGAGTGAGGGACAAACCACCCAGGTGGCAGGTGGAGGCGCCAGGGGAACAGGGACATGATGCAGAACCAGTGGGGAAGAAGCCATAAATAACGCAGTAAGCGACGGACTCTCTCCTGGGCTTCCAGAAGCTCAGTGAGCGCAGCAGAGTCAGCTCAGGATCCTAGGACACAGAAAAGCCTTAACCTCCTCTGGGCTCCCGTGATGCTTCTCTTGCCGGGAACCAGAGTTTCCTCTCCCTCCCGCACGTGCAGAGGGAGCAGGGAGACCTGGTGCTCCCTTCCTTGGTTCGTCAAACTGTGCTGGAAAATACCCCTTGCCGCCTGAATTCCTGCTGGGGACTCGTGGGTCGCTCCGGAGGGCGCAGGGTGTCTGCTCTCCCTGCGGAGCCGTGGGGCTTCCACTGGCCCTGTCCCTCCGTGCAGGGATGTGGCCCTGTCGCTGCCCAGACCTTGTGCAGGTCCCCAGGGCTTCAGAGCTGTGGGAAAAGGTGCAAAATGGGGGAAAAACCAAAACCAAACACTCCTCTTTGGAGGACTCTTGAGCATTTGTATAGAAGGAATAAGTAGGTACCGTGTAGAGAGGGATTTCCTTAGGTTATTGGTGTTCCCGACATACTGACAATAGGCTCCAACCTTTGCTGCCCCGTGTGCATTTCTAGGACCCTCTGGGATCCCCTTGGGGTTCAGCAGTTGGGTAAAGGAAATGAAAAACAGGCTGATTTGTTCCTGGGTGAAACAAACAAACAACAACAACAACAAAAAAACACTTATATTTTTGCTTCTATGTGCATTCTTTTCACATCGCTCCGGAAGGCCCTTCCCTATTGAGGGTGTGCGCTGGGCTGGCTCTGAGACTGAAATCATGGAGAATGCCATGAATTCATGTGAATTTTAGTAGCCAACAGCACCTGAGACTGCATTGCCAGCGTCTCCGCTCCTGTGTGAAGGAGGATTCCTGTTTCATCCACACTCTGCTGTTATGACTGCAGTTTTCTTTCATTTATCCTGGACGTTTCTGTCCAGAATTGGGCGATGGGAATGCACGGGGTTCCTTTGCTCTTCTCAAAGGCTGCGGGTCATTCCTAGCAGTTCTACCCGGCAGAATGAGGAGCAGTTTGCAGGCGAAGCCGTTCAGAGTTCGTTCCGAGTTGGTTCCTGGCAGTTCTACCCGGCTGCCGCGGGCACTGTTGTGTCGGTAGAAGCCCCCTCCAAGCGGCAGGAGAGGGAGAAGCACGAATATTTTAATGCAAGTGCACGTTTTAATGAAAACAAGAGAACCTTCTCTGGGTGGATGCTCCCTGAGTGCAATCCTGCAGCTGCCAAATCGCACCCCAGCCGTCCCGTGGCAATGCAGAGAGGAGCGGGCGAGCGTTTCCCCCGGGGCCACCCGTCCTGCTGGATTTGCAGCCTGCAGCTCCTGGGAGACGCGAGAGGAGCAGCCCTCGCAACGGGGTTAGGAGATGCTCGTGGATCCAGGTTCCTCCAGAGGCGCTGGGGGAGGAGGGGATGAGGCTTCCGTAGGTATTTTCTGTGTTTGACTCCGAGGTTTGGGCTCTGCGCTTTGGTAGAGCTCGAGTCCATCGAGTGCCTCGAGGCCGAGTCCCTCCTCCTGGTGAGCCGGGGCAGAGGCTCAAGACTTCACAAAGCGGCTGCAGTTGTGGGGATCCGCGATGCACAAAATCCGTCTTCGGGGAACCATAATCACAGGAATGGGGCTGTTGGCAGCTTTGGAAATTCACAGTAAAAAAAAGGAAACTCCCTGCTGTTGCAAAACTTTTTTGCCTGAGCCCTGTGGTTGATATGTTTTCCCTGGGGGTGGCCTTGGTAACAGGAGCTAGACTGGGATTTTTTTTTTTTTTTAAGTTAATATGCATAAACAGAAGGATTTTTTCCCCCTTTTTTCCCCTCTTTTCTGGTTTCATCGCCAGGTTCGTGCTGGCCGTGGGAAGTGCCGTCTTCGATGCCATGTTCAACGGTGGAATGGCCACGACCTCGACGGAAATCGAGCTGCCCGACGTGGAGCCCGCTGCCTTCCTCGCCCTGCTCAAGTAAGTGTCTGTCACCTGCAGGGAGTCACCGGAGTAACCACACGGGGGTATTTTCAGGGAAAGCAGCGAACAGTTTTGTGAAGGGGGATCATTAAGTTTCTAAACCAAACGCCTCTATTGAGCCGTGGAAGCTCGTGTAAATGCTCCTGCTAAATTTATTTTCTCCCGGGTAAATGTCTTGTGTATCTGTTGCACAAAAATACCCGTCTCGCTCTGTATCGTGGTTTAGCAGTAGTTAAAATGAATGTGCCCTCCTGCCGCTACCTCCCAGTATGCACAAAGCTGAACTGCACAGTTTTATTTTGTAAATATGTTGTATGCTCATACAGTTATACCAGGGAGCTGTTCTGATTAGTTAAATTACCTGTTCAAACAGTCCCATAAGTTCTTTTTTTGTGATGTGGTTTGATTTGATCCTAATGCTCTTTAAAAGAAGTGGGGGGAAATAATCCTCCTAATGTTCTCTATGCTGCAAACACTTGGAGCCCATTTAGGTTATGGCCTTGTGAGCGAGTCGTCTCAGACGGACAGGGGTACGAGACGGGCACTCGTGCCTGGTGTGGAGCCTGGTGCGTGTTTCCCTCCTCTCTTGGAGCTTTTTAGGAATTCTCCTTGGGATCGGAGCGTGCGCCGTGCTGCACGGCTGTACGCGAGGGGCAGGAGGGAGGATGGGGCTGCAGCCTCCTGTCAACCGAGTTCAAGGCCCCACTGGTGCCCACAGCACCTGCAGCCGCCCTGCGTGCGCCCTGCAGAGCCACTGTGCCCTCAGGGGGACTTCTGTAACCCGCTGCCAGGGGTTCCAACCTGCAGCTCTCGCCACGTTCCGCTGCCTCCTCCTGGGGCCAGGGGCTGTGTTTAGCTCTGGCACACTTCTCGCTCCACCTTCAGCACGTGCTTTGGTCGTGCCCGTGCAATCTTAGTTTTTTAAATCGGCCTTTCCTAGAAGGAGAGGCCAGGAATAACAGGGAGCCGCTTTCCCCCGGCTCGTTCTAACTCGGACACCAGCACGTGGTGGATCCCTCCGAGATGTGACTTCATCAGCCAGTCGGATCTTACCGGAGGCTGAAGTTAACACCTGTTTTTAAGACTTAGGTTAAAATAGCAAAAACGGGTTGTTTCCCCAATTTCAGCAGCTGTATAAAAAGAACAAAATGATCTCGGAAGAGACCCATCATGTGAAAACATCTACGGTAGTTGGTCTCAGCTGTTTTCAACAGAAATGTTCTTATTTTCTATGAAAAAAGTGTGTTCATTGTAGTGACTCTAAGGCAGTTGTGCCCATGGTGCAGTGATACCTCAGCTGTAGAGCTGAGCTATTGCAGTAAACAGAAACGGCAGGTTTTAAAGCAACTGTGTGTTTAATCTCGCAATAGAAGGGGATTGCTTGTGGAACTAGGACTGGTGGAGGCATGTGGGCAAAATACATCCACGATTCCGTGGCTGGAGGCTGTTGTTTAGTCTAACTGAGTGGCCTAAGATCTCAACTCGGCCTGATGCTGTTCTAGGCCAGTGTAAGTGGCAGCTGAACAGCTCATTGCGTGTGGGGTGCTTAGACAGCTGAACTACCTGATAAAGTAACCTAGAAACTATCTCCTTCATTCACTAAGAGTTAAAAACAAGGTAAAAACAGTATTTCCGTGATAAACCAGAGTCATGGAAAGGATATGAAGACTGTTCCTGCTCTCAAATATAGGAAATAGGGCCAGGATGATGGCCAGTGCACAGATGTGGCTTTTTTGAATTTCGAAATTATTATTATTATTCCCTGACTCCTCTTCTTGTCTTGCTAGCTACCCGAGACCAATGCTTATCTGCTTGCTTTGTGCTTTCAGGTTTCTTTATTCAGACGAAGTTCAGATCGGACCAGAGACTGTTATGACCACACTTTACACAGCTAAAAAATACGCGGTGCCGGCGCTGGAAGCGCATTGCGTGGAGTTTCTCAAGAAGAACCTGCGGGCAGACAACGCGTTCATGCTCTTAACCCAGGTGAGCGTGCGGCTGCGCCGAGTCCCGTGAGCAAGGTCCATCGGAGCAGGAAAACAGAGGTATCCTGAATGTTCCGAAGGAATTGGCGTCTGAAATGCAGCGCTGCTGGGACACTGTGTTCTGGGTTCCTCCTCTTGTCCTGAGGAGCAGGTTCTTCTAAAGAGCAACACACAGCAAATGTTGCTGCACCTTGTAACTGCTATTTCCTTTGGCGTGGCAGGTGGCTCCTTGCAGGGGGTGAGCCGGGGAGCAGGACAGAGAAAGAATCATTTGCCAACAAGAGCAGTGAAATGAGAGGATTTGTCGCTTGTTCAGGCCAGGATTGGTGGAATGAGCTTCCCTTGTGCAGAGTTTACTGCAGCCAGCTGGTCAGACCTTCTTCGAAGGGTTCTTTACAATAGAATTTCTCCAAAATGAGAGGAAAGCTTGCAACTTTTCTGTGATTCCTTTGGTCATTCCTGTTTCTCTGAGGAGAGATGATGGCTACTTGGTACATGTAGCAATGGGATCTCTTCCTCAGCCTTTTCCAGTCTGTGGAGCAGGAGGAGGATGAACGTGGGATCCCAGTGGAGCCCCTGGGTGTGTGTGGGGTCGGCGGGGTGTCCTTGTGCCCTTCCTGCTGAGCCTGGAGCTCCTCCGTGTCCCTGGTCTCCTCCAAGCTGGGGTTTCCTTGCAGCTTGTGCTTGTTTGAGGGGATCCGGCTCTGCCCACGATTGATGGAAGCAGCAGTGCCACCTTGCTCTGTTCTTGGCCCCCTTCTTGCTGAAGATCCAGCCTTGCCTTGACCCCGCTGGTGAAAGCCCGTGATGAGTCAGTGACCTCCAAGCGGTGGCCGAGCTCTTCCTGTTCCCGTGGGGTAGGACAAGAAACAAACAGATGTTATATGTGCAAAATCCCTTCCTTTGAAGGACGGGCACGTTTTTTTTACCTGCTTTGAAGGAACATTTCATACCAGGCAGCTCAGGAAAGCCACCGTGACCCCTGGTTTAAGCAAACCTTGAAGAGGAGTCTTCATAGCCACTGCGCTGGGAACCGGCGCATTAGGTCTGGGCATAGGGCTGTGTCAACCAGTTTTGGCTTAAAGCAACCGCTCTGCTGAGCTCTCTGCTTCCTTGTCGTGACTAAACTGGGATTTTATTTGGGTTTAAATATTTGTATCGAGTACTTAAAATGGTTCCACTTTAAATTGCCCTTGTAGACGTGCTCCTGTCTGCTGGGATGTGGCTCTTGCTGCAGGAGATGTCTGATGTTAGTGTAAAACACCGCGTCTTGCTTCATACATCCTTTTTAACCTGCCTCTTTTCCACGTGCCATGAACGGGTGCGGCACCCTCTGTGGCACAGCCGGAATCACATCCCTTTTCCTGGGAAAGATGCGGAAGACTCAAGGCTCCAAGACCGTTGCTTGAGCGACGAACAAAACCCGTGCTCCCATCTGCTCCCTGTGGGGCAGTTGTCACTCTTGGGCCACAGCCCTCCTGTTCTTGGGTTCAGCGGCCTGAAACCTGGAAGATCTGGAGTTGTTATCCAGGAGCAGCAGCGAGATCTTTCCCACAGATGCCAGTTTTCAAAGAGGCATCTTTGTGTTAGTCGTGCCCTCCTGAGAATGAGAGGAATAAACTTCTGGGGGGTTTTCTTCATGCAGGGGCTTTGTGGCATGGGGCATCTCTGTGGCCTGACTTCACAGCTCTGACCTGGTGACGTGTGTGCTCCTGGGGGCTACTTCGCAAGTCACAGAGGTGCTTGTTTGGCCAAAGAAGTGTCCTGAAAGGCCAGATGGAGCCAGGCTTCCCTGCTTCCTTTTGCTTCACAAAATTACTTTGTGGCTTATCTGTTATGATCAGTTATCACTAGTAAAAAAAAAAAAAAAAAGAAATAGATAGGAATTGCTCTTTGCCATCACAGTTTGCCAAGTCCTTAGAAGGTTTGAGGCTGGGAATCTTTGAGAAACTTCCGCATCTCAGCAGCAGCTGACAAGGCACCTCAGGAAGCTCTTCTCAGGATGCTGCCGCTTTGGGTCCGTCACTTTGAAGATCAGACTCTGGTTTTGCTCTTGCTGAACAAAACAGCAGTTGATGGCGGCAGTTACAGCCTCGGGCCCTGGGAGGCCTCTCGTACGGATCATTCCCTGCAGTCCCGAGACCGTGGACAACCGGTGCTCCAGGGCAGGAGCCCAGACCCCTCCCTGCAGCATCCCTGCTGGTCCAGCACGTGTGACGCTGACCGTGTTTCAAGCAGCTCTCTGGCAGGAACGTAAGTGGCAAACGGTTTTGATGGCGGTTTGTGCCACCGTCGGGCTCTTTTGTGCCAGATGTAGGTGGAAACGTCACTTTGGTCAACACAGGAATAACAGTTTGCCTGAAGGGGAGCCCTGCGAGTGGAATGCGAGCTCTTGTGTTGAGAGAAGTGTTGCGGCAGCAGCCTGAATCCGCACAGCTCCTGGGTACAGGAGCGCAGGGTGCTGCTCCCCAGCACTGAGAGCAGGGGACTTTGCTGATGAAACCTCCCCCGTTCCTCCAAGACTTGATACTTGTTTCCACTCTTTGCACTGGAGCTCTCAGTGTTTAAGGTGGCCCCTTCCAAATCTCCAGGCTGTGGAGAAGTGTGAAGCAGGAGAGGTGCAAGAGGGCTCCTACCAGCTGCGTTTCTAGCCCAAAACAAGCCATTCTGGATGCTGCATGGGATGCTGCATTGTGGCGTTAGGTGTCATGTTAAGACAGTTGCTTCCTAAGTAGCAAAGACAAGAATTGGAAAGAAGAAATTACCCATGTGGCTTCTCTGTGTTCCCAAGTGTCCGAGAGGCTCTAAAAACCCTCCTTTCAGCTTGTACAAGGCGTAGGGATGGTAACATATTCATAGCAGTGAGATGGTTGTGACTCTGCGCTTCCCCCAGGCAGGGAAGTTGTGATTGACTCGCCGCGCCGGGTGCAGGTTGGGTTTGCCTGGACTAGGGCCCTCTTTTTGTGGAATTTCTTTAGGGTAAGCAGCACGGAATGGATGCTCCTGTGCAACACACGCACTAAGGGCGCGCAGAGCCCGCGGGATCCGCCTGCCTCGGCGGGATGTGGGCAGATGGCATCAGTGTGACGCGGCTCTTGCAGGACAGGCCACCTCTGCGCGTCCTCAGAGCGAGCGGGGCTGCAGTCATTGGGCTGAGCTTTCTTCTTAACCTAAAAATGCCTTTAAAACACCTGAATTCAGGTGTGTGTTCGGCCGACCCAATGGGCACAGCCCTTGCTGGCACTAGGGCCGCATTAGCTGCTGCAGCGTCGGAACGTCAACGTGTCTGGGGCCACGCATGGCCTGCACGGAGCCGTACCAGCTCCCGGCCGTTCGAGCGTTTGCCCTGTCATGCCTAACTGCTCTTGAAAGCCGAGCGGGGCCGTGGCGCTGGCGGGGGAGGTTAATGAAGATGCTCGGGGAAGAGGAGGAGGGATCCTTATTTAGTATAAGCCCCACTTAAAAATACTTTTTGTGTTAACGATTGCTGCTTCGTTACTAGGCAAGGCTTTTTGACGAGCCTCAGCTGGCCAGCCTGTGCCTGGAGAACATAGACAAGAACACATCTGACGCCATCAACGCGGAGGGGTTTACAGACATTGATCTGGGTAAGCGCTTGCCTGCTTTCTCGCCTAAGTTCTCCCAGGTTAAATTAATTCTTGGCCCTTTTTCTCCCATGGCTTTGCTGTTCTGCAGCAACCTGTTGAATGAACAGTCCCTGGCATTAAGTAGCTAGAGACGAGGCAGAAGAGCCTGCTCGTTGGCAGAAGTATTCTGGAATCTGCTTGCTTAGGTGCAACTTGATTTTTCTGGGCATGGTACAAAGCCCGTTTCTGCTGTTGATGTTGGCAGGGCTGGGGTGGGTGTAACTTGCCTCCTTTTGTGGAGTTGGCTTCGTTCGCTGCGTCTCTGTCAGGTTTTGGAGTTAAAAAGGAATTGCGTTTTTGGAAGCAAGAACTGGGTATTTTAATTATCCTATGCAGTAGCGAAACTTGCTGGGCACAGTTACTAAACATTAAAATTCCTGCCTTAACCTTCTCCTAATGAGATGGGCTGTGAAAGGAAGACACGAGTAACCTCCTGGCTTTTGTGCTGCTTACTTCGTCCAAATTTAACATCAACCAAGTTGCACTTCATTCTACTGAATGAGTTCTCCTGAATTTCCCCCCATTAACAGACCAAATAAATGGGCAGCGTTTGCTGCTCCAGTCCTTTACTTATGGAATATGCAGATGCCTCTTCCTTATGGCCTGGCAGGCTGCAGGCAGCACGTTGGGAGCACGCGGGTTTTCTGAGCCGCCTTCCCCTCTTGCCTTGGCTGAACACACGGTGCTTGTTGGCTAGGGGAACTCGGGTCGCCTGGGTGGGTGCCTAAAGCTGTCCCTGTCCCTCGTGCCTTTGCAGACACCCTGGTTGCCGTGCTGGAGAGGGACACACTGGGGATCCGGGAGGTGCGTTTGTTTAACGCGGTGGTTCGCTGGTCGGAGGCTGAGTGTCAACGGCAGCAACTTCAGGTGATTCCAGAGAACAAGCGGAAAGTGCTGGGCAAAGCGCTTTCCCTTATCCGCTTCCCATTGATGACTATTGAGGAGTTTGCAGCAGGTAACTGAACAAAGGCATTTCCCGAGCCCTGGTCGTTGCTTCCTCTGAACAGAGGATCAAGTACATGAAAGTGGATTTGCTCTGTGTGTTGTAATGATTTAAACTGGAGATCTCCTCCCTATTCCCTCTGACCTGCAGAATCTACCGTGTAAAGGCTGTTTCCATCCCGATTGCTAACGTTTGTTTTGCAGACTGCACTCGCCATCGAACAGGGGCACGATGCCTCCGCCCGGGGCATTCCTGGTGTTTTAGCTTGTTACCTCTCGTTGAGCTCCGAGCGTGTGCCTGCCCCCTCCCTGACCACTCCAAGTGTTCAGGCATTTCCAACAACAAAACTCCAAGCTAACGAGGCTGCAGCTGATTGGCGCTGACTGTAGCCTGCTCCAATGTGGAACAAGGTGGTTTTTCTCCACCTCCTGTTTCCTGCGATCCCGGGGTGCTGCTGGGGCCTCCTCTTGGACAGGAGGAGGTTCCCATGCCCTGAGCTCACAGCGTGGTGCTGTTCAGTCTGTGGCTCTCAGTGGTTTTTCCACCCTTTGCATTAAGATCTTGATCTAAAAAGAATCTAAATCATTTAACAGTTTAACTGAAGATTGTTTGTTTGTTTGGCTTTGTTTCCGCTGCCTGTTGTTTTCAACTTCATATTCTGGGGATTCTCCCGGGATTGAAAACCAGCAACCAACAAAAATTTCTTTTGTTAAAAGGAACTGTGGGGCTGTGCTGAAAACTGCAGCTTGTTTTAGGCTCCAGGTATCTGCACAAACAGGCAGAAAGGGTCAATGACACCTTTCCCTGTCCAAACCACTGCTGAAGGCAAAGGTGGCATCGGCTCCTTAACATTTAATGCTCAGCCTGCTAAAATGAAGGGGATAGGAGTAAAAGTAGAAACTACCTGCTCGTACCTGGCCCCATTTTTGTTTTGCCGGGGCAGCGGTGCCGGGAACACGAAGAACAGGGTCCAGTGCGGAGGCACAAGCGGGCGACGTCCACAGCGAGTCTGTCCCCGCGTGACGCGCGGTGCCAAGAGCAGCTGGGCAGCGGATTATGGGCTTAGCCTCGAGCTTAATTAAAGAGGGCCTCCTCCTCCTCCTCTTCTTCCTCCTCCTCCTCTGCCCAGTGTGCGGGCAGGCGGGTTGCAGCGCTTGTGCAAAGAAAACTCAGCGGTTTTGCCCAGATCCCTTTTCTTGCTCCCTGCAGATCTCCTAAAACAGCCTCGCGCTCCAAGGAGTGTGTTAATTTTGGCATCGTTAGGTTGAGCTGGGAGCCCCCTCCCCGTGCTGGCTCTAACAACAAAGTCGAGATCCTCCACTCGGGTCTTTGATCCCTGTTTTTGCCTGGAGCGGAATTCCTAAGCTCTCACCTGCACCCCAGCACAGGGAGACTCCCCAGCACCCAGTGGGGCAGGCGTGTGAGCGGGGGCGCCCCGATATCCTCCTGCTTCATCCTCCAGCATTCCTGGGCAGCCGCTGGCTCCTTTGCTAACCACAACAGGGGCAGGAGGAGGGAATTTCTTTGCTTTACCCCCTCTCCCAAAGCCAAGGGAAGGATTTTGCAGGCTGTGGTTTTGCCTGCGTGCCGAGTGGGGCCAAGCAAGACATGGGATTTTGCATGGAGATGTTTGAACCAACAAGTGGGTCCCTCCCTTCCCCTTGGAGCAAAAGTAATTTGAGACGTTTGAGAATTGCCTGGCAGCGCGGGATGGGTCTGGGCACGACGGATGCGGGTTAATGCTGAGCTGGTGCCCCCAGCTCGCCGCCGTTAACCGGCTGCTGCCTTGAAGCCTTTCACCCGTCCCTGCCTCCGCCACAGACCGTGTTGTGTCTGAATGGGCGCAACTTTCAAATACTGCCCAGTTTAACCAGCTAGAACCTGCATTGGGCAAAAAAGCAGCAAGGAATTTGTGCCCTTTATTCCAGACTTTGCAATGCTGCAGTGCAGCTGTTTTTCCAGTGTCTTTTCCAGTGTGCAGTAGTGCTCTTTGCATTAAAACCCTCTCGCAAACGGAGGTGCAGAGACACGTCTAACTATTTGCTGCAGGAAGTGGGAACTCATTCCCCTCAATTCCACTTTGGAAAGTGTCCGGAGTAGCTGCCGGAGCTCGAGTTCAGCAGCAGAAATACCCGGTTGCCGGCGCAGGGAGGGACGAGTTTCAAGTCCTGCTAGGATCACTAGGGTTTTTATCAGGTTCTGCAATAACAGGCAAAACTGCTACTTAAAAAGAAGCCCCTCAAAACTGGGATTAAACACCCGGGAAGGGAGTGAGAGCAGGACGTGAGCCCGAGCTGCCCTTCGCTCTGCTGAAAAATATCCCAAGTGCCGCTGCTGCTGTGGAGGTTTGCCCGGGATGCTGTAAAACCCCCGGGTACAGAATCCCGGGGCGCTCCTGTGTCCCTGGGGAGGAGCGGCCGGGATAGGGGAGCTCCGGCATCCCCAACCAGCCCCTCTGGCTGCCGGGTGGGCCCTGCCCGTCGCGCGCCCGCGCGGTGCCCAGGCCCTGTCCCGCACTGAGGGCGCCGCCGTCTCCGTCCCGCCGCAGGGCCGGCGCAGTCGGGGATCCTCACGGACCGCGAGGTCGTGAGCCTCTTCCTGCACTTCACCGTGAACCCCAAGCCACGCGTGGAGTTCATCGACCGGCCGCGCTGCTGCCTGCGGGGCAAGGAGTGCAGCATCAGCCGCTTCCAGCAGGTGGAGAGCCGCTGGGGCTACAGCGGCACCAGCGACCGCATCAGGTCAGTGCCGTGGCCTCGCGGCTCCCGCGTGGGCGCCTGTGCTGGGCGCGTTACAGCCCCAAAGTCTTTATGGCTGGAAAAGACCTTGATGATCAGTGAGTCCAACAGCAAAGCCCCCGCACCGCGCTACTCAGCCGTGTCCTCACGCGCCTCATCCATGCGGTTCTTGGGCACTGCCAGGGACTCAGTGGCCTCCTTGGCAGCCGCTTTCAAGGCTTCACCCCTCTTTCCATGTAGAAATTCTTCCTAATGCCCAAATTGAGCCTCCCCTGGGGCTCTTGCGCACAGAGCACCCTGGGCCCTTCCTTCCCTTGCTCAAGGGGGTGTAGCTGGGAGGCCTGCAAGCTCCAAACATTCCCTGCTCCAAGACCTGGTGCTCGGAGACCCTTTGGGGCTTATATTTGATTGTAAGTTCAGCTGCTGGCAGCGTCGGGCTTTATCTTCCAAACAGCTAGCGTTTAGTTTCACCACTGAGTGTTTTACGCTGCTCCCAGAACATTGGTCCTGTGAAGCCATGGTCAAACCAAGCCCCATGTTCAGAACTGCCACATGCGTTGGATTAAATAGATGCAAAATGAAAGTGATGCAGGGTATTTGTGCATCTGGTGCAGATGGGCTGACTTTTCCCATCTCTTCCTGCAGGTTCTCAGTAAATAAAAGGATATTTGTAGTTGGGTTTGGATTATACGGATCCATACATGGGCCAACGGATTACCAAGTAAATATACAGGTATTTTGTCTTTACTGCCTTGAACGTATTTGCTGCCAGAGGGACCATTTCGGTGAACACTCAGTATCTCCCTCACGGGGTTCGCCGTGGGGATGAGGTGGGGGCAGCAATCCCGCGGGCCCAATGGGACACTGGGATCAGAGGGCTCATCGGAGCCGCGGGGCTGGGGGCGACGGTGGCCCTGGTGCCGCCTCAGGGACACGTCCAAGCGGAGGCTCCGCGGGTCCCTGCGTGGTGCTGGCCGGGCTGGGGTGTCCTGTGAGCGCTGGAGCAGCCTGTGGATGCAGCAGTTGTCAGGACTGGCTGCTGCCGCCCCCCATGCGGATGTGCTCGAGACCCGGCACGGGGCCGTGTTGGGACGAGGGGACGGCGGCTCCGTGTGCGCTGTGCCACCCGTGCAGCAGCCCAGGCTCACCGGGCTGTCCTGGGCAATGCGGGGGACGGCTGAGCACAGTCACAGCCCTGTGGTGGGGACAGACCCGTGCGGCGGGACAGACCCGCGCCGGGGCCAGCTCTGGCGCGCATGGAGCAGCGTTGCCGGCTCCGGAGGCCAAACCGAGGCCTCTCCCTGCAGATCATCCACACGGACAGTAACACAGTCCTGGGCCAGAACGACACGGGCTTCAGCTGCGACGGGTCGTCCAACACGTTCCGCGTCATGTTCAAGGAGCCCGTGGAGATTCTACCCAACGTCAACTACACGGCGTGCGCCACCCTCAAGGTACCGTGCAGGAATGGGAGACGTTTGGGGCGGATGAGAGGGGGTTCTGTGGCTCCTCGGGGCAGCGGTTCTTGCTGTGCAGCTTCAGGCCTGCAGCATTAACCCCAAGGTTTGCTCTGCATGGAGGTGCAACGGGAATGTCGCCATCCACATTCCGAGTTAGGTTTTAGCTTGACCACAACATGCAGTAATGAAGAGGCCACGTTAGTGATGAATTGCTGTCTCTTCTGTTCATGCAGCTCAGCTGCCAGGTTGGTGGGTGTGCAGTCCTGCCGGCATTGACTTCAGGTTGATGGCTCTTAAAATCAGGTTTAATGAAGCAGTAAAGTTCATTAGAGACAAGAGCGTTGCTCAGAATAGCTCAGGTGCAAGAAGTGGACAGGGAAGGGAGGCCCTTTGCTCCAGGGCAAGCGCTCCAGAGCGTCCCGGGGCCCCGGTGCTCGGCTGGGCGCTCGGCCCCATCTTGATCCCTTCTGTTTCCTGTAACCACCACAGGGTCCAGATTCCCACTACGGAACCAAAGGACTGCGCAAAGTGATCCACGAATCGCCCACCACAGGAGCCAAGACCTGCTTCACGTTCTGCTACGCGGCTGGGAATAACAACGGCACTTCCGTGGAAGATGGACAAATCCCAGAGATCATCTTCTATACATAGTGCAGCTGCCCAGCTGGCTCTGGACTTTTCCGTTCTCTTCCCCGTTGACCTTCCAAACTAAATTTCTGGCTGAGTTTGACCACACCAATTGGAGCCACACTAGCCAAAGGTCTCAGTAAAATCATTTCAAAGCTCATGTTCTGCCTTGTGCTAGTGATTCTGCTGCTATCATGTACCAGAGTAACTGGTTTACCAGTGTCAGTCGTAGATTGTCCATGGCTACTCATTTTTCACCCTACTGATTAACACTATCTAACAACATGCATTTTTTTTCTTTTTTTTTTTTTCCTTTTTGACTGTAATGAATGTAGATGCTTTTCCATCAGTCAGAAGCATGGAAACAACTGGCTCTGGTTGTGGTTGTATTTGCTGCGGGGAGATAATCCTGCAAAAAGACACGGCCGAGGGCGCTCTCGCCTGCCCTGTGCTGCAGCCCGGCCAGAGCGGGGCCGGCAGCGGCGCTGCAGGAGGCTCCGTGGCCGCGCGCGGAGCTCGAGCGCCCGCCGAGAGACTCGTCGCCTTCAGGCCCTTCTCGCTGCTCTGTGACAATCCCGCGAGACCGATGGGCTGGACGCGCTGGGGCACTCGGGCGGCTGCGCGCGATGGCCCCTGCCCCACCTCGGCCCCTGCGTCTTGCTGCTGTTTTCATGCACGTTTCAATGCATTTCCCCGCCTTTTCTTGTCTTCATTTTGTCGCCGCGTGCCGCTGACCCAGCGCTGGGCTGTTCCCAGCCCATGCCCACGTGCGGGGTGGGAAGAGGCTCCGTGCACGGCTGCCCGTGACCCGATAACGCAGCAGATGGACAAGGAGTGATGAAACAGTTCAGGAAAACGTAAAAGACTTTATTTCTTTTCTTCCTCAGTTTGCCTGTGTCTGTTTGCAGCGTGTGTTTGGGGAGGCTCAGGAGAAAGACCCCGTGCTCACACGTGTCGCCCGGCTTTGCCCCCTACCTGCTCGGCACTGGTTGCTTTTTCCCTGCACGCAGGTAGGATTTAGCCGAGCGGCTCCCACTGTCCCACCGGGGAGGCCGGGCCCAGCAGGCCCTGGAGTCTCCGCCTGCTCCCGGGCACCCTGTTTGCTGCCTTCTTGCGATGCCGGAGGCTGGAGCCAGAGGTTCCCTGTGGCGCAGGGCGCTCGGAGCCGCCTCCTCTGCCCTGGGTGTGTGACCAGCCAGGAGGCCCCCGCGGCAGCTGGGTTGGGAGCCCCTCGCGCTGATATCCAGTAGCTGTTAGAGATGTGGGTAGTGTGTTACGTTCCCTAGGAAGACATTGTGAGATGTGGGTATTGTCGGCCTGCCTCAAGGTAGGATGTTCTTAATATGGCCAGTACTGAAAAAAAAAAGAATTGAAAGAAAAGAGGGTCCAGACGTAGTTACTGAACCTGCCTCTGTGCAATGCGAAGGGCGGCGTGAGCGGGGCCGGCGCTGCCGGGGAGGAGGCGCCTCTTGGCGTTTCCCTTCATCAGGGCCAAGGGCGGAAATGCTGGAACCGGGAGCGAGGCGAAGCCGCGCGGGGTGTGGGAAAGGCCGGACTCCAAGAGAGGCCTGGGGGGCCCCCCCCACCCGCTTTTTACCGCCCTTTTTGTTGCAGCGGGTCTTTCCCCAACCCCCTCCCGCTTTGGAGCAGGTCGTGCTGGAGAGCTGGGTCAACCCGCGGCGCCCGCGCGGCTCTGTCCCTCCGTCTGCCTCGAGGGGGTGAATGTAGCGCGGGCTGGACTGGCCCGGCACAGCGGGGGCTCCCATGGGTCATGGTCCCTCCGCACCGCGCCGGGTCCGTCTCCATGAATGTATCCGCGGCTCTCGCTCGTGTCCACGCTCTGCTTCTGGCCAGCTCTGTGATCTGTAAATAGGACATCAATAAAGACGGACGTGCGCGTTGTCTTCACCGCATCGCTTCGTGACTGAGGCCGGGCGGCCGACAAGGCCGGAGGGCCGAGCGGGAGCGTTTCACCCCTTCCATCTCTGCATCAGATTTTAGGACTAAAAGTCCCTGCTTGGGGGCTTTGGTGCTCAGACACTCCCTGAAATCCCACCTGGTCCCCGGGCTCTGTCCCCTGGTGCTAGCGGGGGCCGTGGTGGTTCCGCGGGGCCGGATCCCCCCAGCGGGAGCCGAGACCCCCGTCCTCCTCCCTCCGCTCTGTCCTCCCATGCGGCCTCCCCACGGCAGCGCCCGGGGACACGAGCTGAGGACCAGGACGCTGCCACCCCCGCCCCGCCCAACCCCGGGGCCGCGGGAGGCCGGGGCCGTGCAAGGGAGCACACGAGAAACACGTGGAGGGTTTTAAAGTTTTTTGTTTTATTTTTTAATTTTTTTTTTTTAAAAAAGCCCCTAACTGCTATGGCTTCCAGGAAGCATCAGAGAACTTTACTGCGGTTCTGTACACGGTTGCTTTGTTTTGTCTTAAAGCAGTAACTGAACGTGCGCGGGAGCGGCGGCCCTGGGCCCGTCCCCGCGCGGCTCCTCTTCGGCCTCCGCCCGGACCCTCGGAGGCGGCTCCGCGTCCAGGGAAGGGTTAAGGCGATTTAAAAAAATTACTTTAATTTCTTGGCTGGCCGGGGGGAGCCGAGGGCGGCCGGTGCACATCGGCCACCCCCAGCCCCGCTCGGAGCCGGTACCAAAGTGGGGCCGAAGTCTCGACCGGGGCAGGATCAATCCCCATGTGAGGAAGAGGAGGCCGCGCTGGCGGGGACGGGCACGCGGCGGCCCCGCTCTTGGGCCCCCTGCTCCCCTCCCGCCCCGGCTCAGCAGCACCCCGGGCCCCTCTGTTGGGGCAAAACAACAGGGTTTTGGTAAATACAAGCGTGCCCCCTCCCCCCCAACCCCGCTGAGTGTGTCCGAGCCGCGTGCCCAGGGCAGGGGGTGGCCCGGGCGGGACCAGCGCCAGAAATCCAGGTCAATCAGTGTCCCCCCTGTTCCCCCAACCCCGAGATGTCCCCAAGGGGCTCCCGGTCACTGAGGCGGGAGGGGGGCAGTTCCCCGCCCCTGTTGTCGCTTTAGGCCCTGCTCAAGGCGGGACAGGGGCAGCTGGGTAGGTCCTGCAGCCCCAAAGCGCCCCCGGCCCCTCCGGCCCTGGCCCGGGGGGCACTGGTCAGCGCCGGGCGAACGGGCGGCCCCGCCCAAAGCTGGGTCCAGCCGCCACCAAGACGGGGATGGGACACGGGGGGACGGGACACGGCGTGGGGAGCCCCAAGGCGGCAGCAGCCCCGGGCCGCGCTGCGGGTGGCGGTCAAGGACGGACAACTGAGCACGCTGCACCGAGACTCACTTTAAATTAACTTAAGAGACAAAGAAGCAACAGGAGAAAAAAAAAAAAAAATCCTCCTTAGGCACCGCTCCGGCCTCTCGTCCTCGGCTCCTCTGGCGACGTCCGAGAGTCTCTAGAGTTGATCCCTGTTTTCGGACTGGTTACAGACTCAAAAGCAAGTGACGCTGCGGGTTTGGTTCGGTTTCTTTTCTTTTTTTTTTTCTTTTTTCTTTTTTCTTTTTTTTTCCTTTTTTCCTTTTTTTTTTTTTTTTCCTTTTCTTTTCCGGTCGGGGGGCGCTGGGGGGGGGTGCGGGGAGCCCCTCCCCCGTGTCCCCCCGTGTCCCCGCGCGGCTGCGGGGCCGGGCGGCAGCGTCACTTCCGCCGCTTCGTGGTTTTCCTCTTCCTCCGCTTGAAGAAACAGCAGCACCTGGGGGGGGACAAGGGAGGTGACACCCCTGGCAGAGCCCGGGACACCCCCCGCCACCACCCTGCTGGCCCCAGGATGTCCCCTCCGCAGCCAGGAGACCCCCTAGGGATGGATCCCGCGTCCCCCCCGTGGATGGATCCAGGGTCTCTTCCCCCACCATGAATGGATCCGGGTCTCCCCCACATGGAGGGATCCAGGCCCCCTCCCACCCCAGGTCCAGGGTCTCTTCCCCTCCATGGATGGATCCAGGCCCCCTTCCTCTGACTCATGGATGGGTCCAGGGTCTCTCCCCTGCCATGGATGGATCCATGCCCTGGTCCTGGTCCTGGGCGGGGCGCCGGGGGGATCCCTGTGCGGGTGCCCGGGGGTGGGGGTAGGACCCCGCTCCTCACTTGGTGTCGTCTGTCACCTCCACCTCAGCGGGGGCCGTGATGGGCGCGTTGGAATGGCCGGCGGTCGGGTCGTCCGTGTTGAGCTCCCCGTTGGTGGAGCTCATCACCTGCGGAGCGCGTCAGCGGGCGCCGCCCGCGCGGGGCCCCAAGGCCCGCAGGGCCCTCCATGTCCCACAGGGCTCCCCAATATCCCACAGGGCTTCCTGTATCCCGCAGGGCCATGTCCCACAGGGCTCCCCAATATCTCGCAGGGCCCCCGTGTCCCACAGGGCTCCCTGGATCCCGCAGGGCTCCCGTTCCCACAGGGCTCCCTGTATCCCGCCCACAGCCACACAGCAAGACGGAGGGATCCCAGCTGGGTGGTTCCAGGCCGGGCTGCCCCCAGCACCCGCTGCCCCTCGCACCCTCTGGGGCCCTTGCAGCCCTTCCCACTGTCCCACAGCCCCGTTCCGTTCACCCAGGAACCAATGGGATCCCCATGGACCCTGTCCATCCCCACTGGGGACAGGGCCCTGGGAACACCCTCCAGGAGACGGAAGCAGCTCCGTGGCGCTCCTGCCCTGCGACCGGGGCTAACCCTGGCACTCCGTGGGATCGGCGCTGCCCCCTGCTCCCGCGGGGCTCCCCGTGCGGCCGCGCCGCTCACCTGGTGCTTGGCGTGGGGCTGTGCTTTGTCCCTGCTCGGCGGCGGTGCCTGCACCTCGCTGTGCATCGTGCCAATGGGCGTGGGCTGGGGACGCGGGGACCACGTCAGCCCCGGCTGAGCCGCCTGGAGCCGCAGCCCGCGCTCGGCTCCCCGGGATCCCCCGGGTACCAGCTCCGCTGCCGGTTGCCCTCGGCTCCACGAGTCACCCATTCCCGTGTCCCAGCGCTCCCGCAGAGGTGCCAGAGCCCAGGCCCGGAGCCTCTCTCCCCAGCAGGGCCAAGCGGAGCCCTGCACCGTCCCTGGCCGCTGTCCCCCGCTCACCAGGGGCTTCCCTGCCCAGTCGTATTCATAGTCGAACACGAAGCCGCTCCGCTCGAACAGGTCGGTGAAGAGCTTGCGCAGGTAGTCGTAGTCAGGCTTCTCGAAGAAGTCGAGGCGCCGCACGTAGCGCAGGTACGTGGCCATCTCCTCTGCGGGACACGGGCGCTGGGCTCACGCAGGGCCGTGCGGGGCGCGCGGGGCCCACCGAGCCCGCGGCAGCCTCACCTGGGAAGTTCTCACAGAGCACCTCCACCGGCGTGGCGCGCTTCGTGTCCCCGATCTTCTGGTACCTCTCCTTGAGCGTGTCAGCCTGGCGGCAACAGGGGCGCTCAGCGCGAGGGCTGGGCTCGGCACGGCGGGCAGCACGCGGCCGGCAGACAACAGGGCGGCTGCTGGTGCCCCTCTCCCGGCGGGAGCGAGCGCTCAACCCCGGGGACTCTCCTCCCACCTCCCTCTCCACGGGGGCAGGTGGTTTTGGGGAGGAAATGCCTCATCTGGGAGTGGAGAAGCAAAACCCACCCCAGCCTTTGTGGAGGGCTCGAAGCCGTCGGGAAGGAGCTGCCGCCGGTGCCCAGGGAATTCCAGGTTCCCCTGTCACAGCACCAGGGAGGATCCCACAGCGACTCCCAGGGCTTTGCTCCTGCCCACGCCAGTGAGCAGCTCTTCCCACTCACCTTGAGGCCTTGCCAGGGGAGGCTCCCGCGGAGGAAGTACATGAACATGTGGCCCAGCGCCTCCAGGTCGTCCCTGCGGCTTTGCTCTGCGCGGGGAGGAACACGTCACGGGCATGTTCCCGGCACGGCCGCCCCGCGTCACCCGTGTCCCCAGCGCGCAGCCCCGGCGCCGCTCACCCTTGCCCAGGTGGGTGTTGATGCTCATGTAGCGCGCTGTCCCCGTCAGGCTCTTGTGCTCTCGGTAGGGGATGTGTTTTTTGGTCTCGGGGTCGATATACTCTTTGGCCAGGCCAAAATCGATGATGTGGATCGTGTGCTGCCGCTTGCTCCCCGGCCGCCCCACCAGGAAGTTCTCTGGCTTGACGTCTCTGTAGATGAGGCTTTTGGTGTGGACGTACTCCATGCGCGTGATCTGGGGACGGGGACGCGTGAGGCCCGGCTACCCGCGTCCCCCGGGGTGAGCAGGGCCTCCCCGAGGCTGGGCCACCCGCGCCAGCCCTCGCGGGGCTCACCAGCTGGATCGCGATCATCAGGACAGTCTTGAGCGTGAAGGTGCGGTCGCACAGGTCGAAGAGGTCCTCCAGGCTGGGGCCGAGCAGCTCCAGCACCATGGCGTTGTACTTCCCGCATGGCCCGAAGTAGTAAACCTGAGGAATTCCTTCTGCAAGAGACGGGCCGGTGCCGTGAGCGGTCGCTGCCGGGATCGGGAGGCAGCCCGGCTGCATCCCCAGCCCCGGCGCAGCGGGAGCCGCTCAGCGCAACGGGGGCTCCGCGCAGTTGCGTCTCCCCGCGGGCAGCTCGGGCCAGGGGAGCCGCCGCGTCCCCGCATGGCAGGAGCCCCCGGCCGCCCGCACCTGCGTTGCCGAGCTGCTTGTAGAACCGGTACTCCAGGTGCAGCTGCGGGGCCCGGGACTTGATGGGTTCCTGCAAGGAGAGGACGGGCAGGTCAAGGCCATTGCAGGGAGCAGGATGTCGGGCGGGACGTCGTCTCCTAAAGAGCTCCCCTACCTGCTACTGTCCCCCTACCCAGGCATCATCCCTCTATCAAGTCATTGTCCTCCAGTCATCATCCCCCTGTCATCGTCCCCCTACCAGTTATCATCCCCCTTACCTGTCATTGTCCCCCTACCCGCCATTGTCCCCTGCCCAGCTGCCCCTTCCCCGCGTCCCCACACCGTCCCCACGCCAGCAGCACTCACCAATTTGATGGCCACGTACTCGTTGGTGTAGAGGTTCTTTCCTGCAGGGAGAGAGCCGGGAAAGGCTGACGCCAGTGCGACACCCCCCGCTCCCGCCTCCGAGGCCTTCGGAACTTCCCGAGCAGCCCGGAGGCAGGGCCGGGATCACGCCTGGGAATTACCCCCAAGCGATCTGGATCCCTCCCCACTAAGAGTGGGATGAGCGGAGCCAAGTTGGATCGGGGGGGCAGGTCCCACTCCGGGTTTGCCAGGATATATCCAGCCCCGCCGCAGCACTGTCCCCCCTGTGGCTCCTTTGGCTCCTGCCCGTCCTGTGCCGGGGCTGCTGGGGAAGCCAAAGCCTCCAGCGCCGCTCGCGTCTCCAAGGGATTCCCGCACCCCAGGACAAATTCCCATGGCCGCATCGAGCTCTGCGGAGCCCAACCCTGCACCTTCCCCAGCCCGGGCAGGGATCCGCATCCGGCTGCGGCTCCTGCACCTGGAGCTCCTCATTCCCACTGGAGCTGCCCTGGGACAGTGGTTCGAGGCAGCAGGTGAGGGAGAATCTCCCCATTCCCAGGGATCAATCCCTGCGGTCTCCCTGGAAGGGGCCTCGTGTCCGCCCCGAGTCCCTGGCACAGCCTGGGTTTTTCCCACCAGCGGAGCCAGGCATGGGCAGTATGGAAAAGGGCGGACCATGCAAAGGGCCTAGGATCAAACTGAGCTCCATGAAGTGTCCACTGGCTGCAGAGCCCGGAGGACACGAGGAACCTGCCCGGGGGCTCCCACAGCTGGGAAGCACCCAGGTCCATGGAGGCAAAGAAAGGAATTTTCTGGAATCTCCATGCTGCTTCTGCCAGAGGCCACCAGGAATCCGGGCAAAGGAGAGTTAACAGTAGCAGGTCCCAGCGCGGCCGAGAGCCCCGGAGCGCGCCCCGGCCCGCGCGTATCCGAGCGCTGCATCTGTCTCCTCGGATTTTCTCTGAGCAATCTGCCGCGGGAACAAGCTCCTCCCGGCGTGAGATCTCATCTGCTCCAGCTGCTGCTCTCCACCTGAAGCAGCAATAAATCCTCCACGGCGACAGCGGCGGCAGCTGCTGCGAGCCAGGGCCGGGGCAGCGTTGCGGGAAGACGGATGAACGGGAGGTGCCGGCGGGGCGGCCCCGGCCCGGAAGGGGCTCTGCAGCCAAACGGTGCCTGAGGCCGCCGTAAACCTCTCCCGTACCAGGGGCCTTCCCCAAGTCGCTCCGGCTCCTGCCCCACAGCGTGGGGAGGAGAAGCGGAAGCTCTAACGACTGGGAAGCGGCTGAGCAGGGGGGAAAGGGCAGGAGAAACGTTGGGAGAGCAGGAGGCGACCCCAGGCCTGGCATTCCTGGCCCGTCAAGGAGCCGAGGCAGCGGGGCCAGCTCCGCAGTAGCCGTGGGCACGGCCCAGCTGGGTCTTTACAGGCCTGTTCCGCCGGGAAACCCAGGGCCCCATTCCGGTAGCGCTCCCTCCGTCTGCCGGAGCTGCTGCCCGCAGGGTTCTCGGGAAGCAGGAGGAGGCCATGCTCACTCCTGGACGCGGTGCAAGGCCCCGCTCTCCTCTCCCCACTCCAAACTGCTGCTTTTCCCCTTCCTCAGTCACTTTCCATCTTCCAGCTGTGGCTCCTCACTTCTTTGAGCCCCTTTTCCCTCCGGCTCCTGCCTCTCGGCAGCCCAAGGAGCTGGCGGAGGAGGAGGGCCGGCTGCCTCACAGCGATGATGGGGCCTAGCTGGGACGCGTGTCTCCCGGTGCTGACGTTCCGATGGGAATGCCGAGGCCATGGCAGGATCCAAGCCCCGCGAACCAGGAACTCCTGCCCAAGTCCTTCCCCTCCTGGCTTCTCCCGCCTGCCCGGAGCCAGGACTTGAGCAAGTGGCTCCTGCTTGGGAGCCCGGCCGGGCAACTCCACTCCAAGTGCTGAGCAGAGGAAGCGGCAGCCGAATCACCACCGAGGGAGTCGGGCAAAGCGGCACCCTTAAAACCCACCCCTTCCAAGAGCGGTGTGAGGTGGCATCGCCCCCGGGAGCCAAACACGCTGCCTCCCAAGGAGGGAGGCAAGGGGCCCTGGTTCTGCTGAGCGGTGGCCGTTGCTGCTTCTCCGGGTGCTCCGTGGACCTGCATGGGTCTCACACCCAGCTTGGGCGCACACTGGAGAAACCGCAGCCATTCCAGGGATGAGGGCATGAGCCCCCTCTCTCCTTCACCTATTCCAGGCCTGGAAGAAGGATTAAGAGCTCTTCCCTCCGCAGCACCGGGAAAGATGGATGCTCCAGGCTGGGTCCAAGTGTGAGAAGCACTCNAAGGAGGGACAGGTTCCGCTGAGTGGTCGCTGTTGCTGCTTCTCCAGGTGCTCCGTGGACCTGCGTGGGTCTCACACCCAGCTCGGGCGCACACTGGAGAAACCGCAGCCATTCCAGGGATGAGGGCATGAGCCCCCTCTCTCCTTCACCTATTCCAGGCCTGGAAGAAGGATTAAGACCCCTTCCTCCGCAGCACCGGGAAAGATGGATGCTCCAGGCTGGGTCCAAGTGTGAGAAGCACTCGGCTGCCTTTAGAAGGGACCATTTTCCCGAGCTCCGCACTGAGGGCGCGATGCCGGCAGGGAGGTTCGGGAAAAGGATGGGTCCTGCTGGGAATCGCTCCTGTTACCGCCCATCCTCCTGGCTCCTCCGCTTGCCAAGGAGCCCCCGTTGAGCCTTGAGCCTGGCTCGCCAAGGCCCAGCTTAAATCCCCAGCTCCAGGGAGCAGCTCCCACGCGCTGCCCTTTCCCGAAGCGCTCCCAGGGCGGAGGCTCCACCAACACATCCCGCTCACATTCCTGCAGGGATCCAGCCCAGCAGCCCCTGGCACTGCCAGGCCTCTCCCTGCTGCTGATTCCTACCCGAGAGGTCAAAACCTCCCGGGGCACTCGGAGGCCTTGGGAGAGGAGCAACCAGCCCTCCCTCGGGCTCAGCTTGTTTCAACCATTTCCTGCTTCATTTAGTGCAGAACTGGAAATAACCACGGAAGTTTTGGGTTGGATTCAGCCCTTTCTCATGCTTTCAGAAGCATCTCTGAAAGAGCCTGTTCCAGCCGCTGGAGAACTTATCCAGAATAAAGTGTTGCCTCGTTTTCCCTAACCGCTCTCCGCAGCAGAGCCAAGAGCATTCCCTGCGGCTCTCCCTCCCTCCTGGAGCGGGGAGATGGCGGCTTGTGGGGAGACCTGGAGGGCACTCCCAGCACCTCGGGACACGCTGGAACCCCAAGGCCACCTCCGGCCAGGGGATGGCCCTGCTGTTCCGGAACAGGCAGGGAGCAGGGCTGGGAAAGCCTCCGCACGCAGCGCTAGCCCCGGTCGGGCCCTGCAGCCGAGCGCAGGTGAGGGGCCGGGCGGAGCGGGCAGCGCGTCCCATTCACCGGCGCAGCGCCGCGGCCCCGGGTCAGAACCTCATCCTGCCGCGGCAGGCGACAGAGTGGGACCCCAAGCGGGGACAGGGGGCCCTTCTCACCTAGACGGAGCTCCCCGAAATTGCCGCATCCAATCTTCTTGCCGACGCGGAAGTTGGGACCCACCATTAAGACTCCCGAGTTGGTTCCAGCACTCCGGCTTCCATGACTACTCCTTCCTCCACCTGCCTTGGACATCCTTTTACCTTCCTCCAGCTCCCCTTTCCCTCCTCTCTTATCAAAATCCATAAGTTTGTGATACCCCGGCCTCTCCACGGTTACGCTGCTGCCATACAAATCCAGGAGCTGCCGGAAGTCGAGGGGGGAGGAGAGAAGAAGCAGGACTCCTCTTCGTCAATACAGCATCCCGGTGCGCGGCGCGAGGCGGCAGCAGAGAGGGAGGCAGACTGGACTGCCGCGGGCTCCGGGCTACGGAAACGTTAGTGCTTTCCGAGGCGCCGCCGGGATCGTCATCGTCGCCTGCTACACGGAGCTCTTTGGTGGAGAGAACATCCTGCAGAGAGGGTCTTCCCAGGGCGGCTCCTCGGGCTCCGAGCTGCGGAGAGGAAAGGGAAAATGAGCAGCAGGGAGGTGACAGGGGGCGGCCCCCGAGCTCAGCACCCAAATCCTCCCGGCTTTGCTGCCACGGATGGGAGAGCACAGGACACCGGAGGCCGGGAACGAGGCCGGGCGGAGCAGCCTCCGTTGTGGAGCAGCCTCCGCCGCGGAGCCCCGAGCGCTGCTGGCTCCGCTCCCAGCCAGTGGCCGGGGAGGCTGCGGCCCGCGGCCTTTCCTGACGTCAGGGCCTGACTCACCTGTGGCCGGAAGGAGAGGAGGGAGCAGGAGCCCCGCACGGTTGGGAAGCGGCAAGAGGAGGCAGGAGCCGCAGGGAGGCTGCAATGGGGCTGCTCCTGCTGCGGGGCAGCCCTGTCCCCCTCCTCTCCTAGCAGCCCCCAGGGGCTGCTCTTCCCAAACTCCTTGGGTCCTGGATACCTCTAGGAGCATCCTCGGGGCCGGGACAGATCCCGCCGGCAGCAGGAAAGGTCCCAGAGCCTCCCGGCTGCGGGTCAGACCCCAATGGGGAGGCAGCCGGGGACCAGCATCCTACAGGGAAACCCCCCAGCAGCCACACCAATTCCCAGGAAGCAGAAAGAGGATGTGCCCCCCCCCCCCGCCCGGGAGCGGGCGCAGGGAGGAGCGTGCTGCNGCCCAGGAGCGGGCGCAGGGAGGAGCGTGCTGCTTCCTCGGGCGCGGAGGCCGGGCCAGAACTTCCCCCGCGCGCGAGCGCCGCAGCCCAGAGCGGCTTTGTGCCAGCGGGGCCGCGCGCTCCAAGGGCAATTCCCACTCCTGGCTGTGGAATTGCCACCGTTGGAACTGTGGCGAGGGCCCGGGGGACGTCGGGCCAGCTGGAGAGCCCCCTCAGCTCCGCATGCGGCAGGGACGGCCACCAAAGCAGCTCCGGGAAGAGCAGAGCAGGAAACGGGGATGGGGAGGGAGGCAGCGCTGGGGAAGCAGCCGTTACCAGCCCCGAACGCCCCTGATGTTGCTGCTCCTTCCTGGGGGTCATGTGAGCGCCTGGGCAGCCCGTGCCCAGTCAGGCCCCCTAAAACCTCTGGGGGCAGCTCCTGACACCAGGAAACGGCTCCTGGTGCCAGCAGTGAGAAATGGGGAGTGATGGAGCTGGGCAAGCGGGGAGCAGCCGCCGCGCGCCGGGACTGCATCACGCTCAGCATCCCTGGGCAGCAAATCCCGCTGGGAGCAGACGCATCCCTGCGCTGTAGGGAGGTACGGGTTTGAGGTTTG
>VWPW01022961.1:4328-43648 GCA_013389825.1 Crypturellus undulatus
CGGGGGGGGGGAGTGGTGTGTGTGTGTGGGGGGGGAATATTTTCTTACTCTTAGCTTCCGATGTCGCAGTTCTTATTTAGGCAAAATTCCCGTTGTTTTTGATGGAGGATGAGCCTGAATAAGGGCTGAGTACTGGCCACTTAAAATTGTTGGTGTGGCTATTACAAATTGTATGGTTAACTTCATAAACTGTTTTGCAATACCTAATTGTAACAAGGCTGAAAAGATAAAAATGTACAGGCTTCTTTGCTGAAGCGCTTCCCCAGCGTAACTTTTCATTGTCCCTTTTCCTATTCATAATCCAGGTATTCACATGAGACCTTATTGACTAAATCATAACCTGATAGCTGCTGATGCTGGCTTATTACTGTACTTAAAGTTGCTGATGCCTCCTTTAAGGACTTCTCTTGCTTTTCAAATGCAAGTTAAATAATTTCCCTGTAGGAGATATGCAGCTATTAATGCAACCCGTGCATTATTATTACGACACATGTAAAATCAGCCATTGCTTGAAAACATTATGATATCTTGGGCAGAGCTGTTTTAATTCTTAAAATATGAAGCAACTGAATTTTCTGGATTTTGCTGGTCTAAACTAGATTTGGCCTTAACATTATTTAAAAATGGAATTCTGCATACTATTAGATTTAAATAAACATTTAACTTTTGTTATTAGGTCAGGCATTTAATGATACATTTATACTG
The DNA here is from genome assembly GCA_013389825.1 of Crypturellus undulatus. NCBI lineage: Eukaryota > Metazoa > Chordata > Aves > Tinamiformes > Tinamidae > Crypturellus > Crypturellus undulatus. The sequence goes on from VWPW01022961.1 coordinate 5,034, forward strand.
CAAGGATTTCAGACTGATGCATAATTACACTTTTTTTTTTTTCCTTGCCTGTTGATTAAAAATGGTCCTGCAGGACAATTAGAAAAGAACAAATGACATATAAATTCTTTAGGAAAAATAGTTAAAGTCTGCTAATTTGGGATATTTAAATACTTGCTTTCTTACCCAAAACTATATATGTGAAAGTAAGTTATTACTGTTTTTTTCTCCTTGGAAAAAAAAAAAAAAAGACAAAAAAAGCTAAGTAGGAATTCCTCTAAGCCCCTACATTTAAGCTCTGTATGGGAGGGGGGGAAAGTAATTGCAGTTCTCTTAAAACTTCTGTATTGGTGGCTCATGAAACCACCTTGTTTTAGACTATTCTTCACACAGTATCACAAAAAGGAGGCAACATGTAGGAAGATGTGATTGCTGACCAAGTAGTGTGCTTAAATAAACCCATTTCTAGCTCTGTTAATTTTGAATTTATTTATACTACATTGATTTTCAAAGTATGGGTTTTCAAAATATTTCAAATAATATTTTCAGATATTTCTGAGTATTGGGGGTGTTTCTGGTATTTTTATTTTTTTCTAATAAAATTATATTTTTGCAGTATTTTGAGAAACTCTGTGGTTTTTAGTAAAATATCATGCAAGTAGGATATTAATCCCACTACTCAGACAGTATATTTAAAGCATGAGATCTGAAATATAGTTTGTGAATTTGTACAAAATTTGAAATCTTGGTGACGTGCAAACCTCTCAAAATATTTACACCTTTCCATTATTCCACTAAATTTTAAGAACATCATTTTTAATTACTGTAAATGCTCCCTTTATTTTTTTTACACTTCAAAATTTGTCATCATTTTTGTATTATCAGTGATTTTTTTCCTAGTAAGAAATTGATTTAAATATTAATCTGAAAAATGAATTTTTTTTTTTTGCAAATATTGTGATTATCAGCATGGTTATGATTTTAACTTATAATTTCCTACTGCCACATAGAGCATAATGTAAGTCACTTTTAGATGCATTGAAAATAGGGGGCAAAACAGGACTTAGAATGAATCTGAGAAATTAAAATGTTTGATTTTGATTTTCTGTACAACTTTGGAACAATATTTGCTCTTTCTAGTTTGGATAGATACTGTGGTCTTAAGGCCATTATCACTTTGGTACTTCTGGAAGCATTTTGCTTCCTCCTATTATAAACTCTTGTATATTTTGGTCACAGTCAAGAATTGGGAAAGGAGGATGCTCTATCCCCTGTGAAACATTTTCAGTGCTTTGAAGAGAAAGTGAATCTCTAAATGAAAATATATATACAAAATGTGCAGGACTGATTTTGGACACAAGGGTGACAATGTTAGCAGTATCTTACACAGGACAAACCAGCTGTTTATCAAAAATAACTGTCTTCTGTTTATGTGTCTGTTCTTTGCCCCCCAAGTCCTCCCACCTTCAAAAAAACATACATATATATATATTCCCCATGTTTTAGGGAGAATGATACTTTTGATGTCACACGCAGTGGGTTATGCATGTGTCAAATGTGCATTTTCTGAATGTTTTAGATCCTTTGATTGCAATAATGTTTTTTACTTCTCGGGTAGCGCAAGCATTAGTTAGGCGTTGTTGCTGCATGTGGCTCAAGTCTGAGTTTTGAGAAGTGGGAATTTTTGGGGGGGGTTGAGGGGGGATGGGGGGGTGAACGTTGTTTGTTTGTTTTGCCAGGTTTAAACTCTAGATCCTTGTTTGCATGGTGCCTGTTTTGTAGACAGTTTAGGATGTAACTAGGAGACTCTGAAGTAGCCATGAGATTAATTCCTTCTAGAGTATTAATACTGGTAGTTTTACACCAGTAGCTCTTCAGCTTTCATTAAGGTCTTGATTCCAGCTATATCACTGTAATTGCAGTGATTTGGCTTTGAATAGTGCAAGTTTGTTTCAGCAATTTATATTTTTGTAAAATTACATGAGAAAACAAGGGAAATGCAAGAATATACATAAATTGTCCCTTAAATTTACTGCTCTTAATTATTTTTTCCTATGTAGAAATAAAGATTTCCTCTTGCATTTTTGGTGGGGGATATTTAGCTTGTGAAAAGCCCACAAACTCTTTTGACATGAAAACGATCCTTCAAAATGTTGTGCAATCTTTTTAGTTTTATTTTTAGGCTAATAGAGCTGATGCTGGTGACCCACTTGCCATTATATAAAAACTTGTTGCCCAGGGAGGACCTGGCAAGGTCGGACACCAGAGGGCAACTCAAGAAGCAGGAGAGCCACCCCGGGCCCCTGCGCTGAGCCAGGAGGGAGCCTGGGCACACTGCCCTCCCCAAGCACAAGTTTGTCTCTGTCACCACCCCACTAAATCATTCATTTTGCTCGCTTTTCATGTCCACTAAGTTACTCCACTGCGTGTTGTAAGGCATAATTTATTCAGCGTGTGCATTTGGGGGTGGGAGATTGGGGGAGTCCTGTTTTTAATCTGCTCTGGTTTGCTACGTTGAGCCCTGAGGATGTTTTCTGGAAGAGGCAGGTTTTGGGTGGTAGGATTCGTAGGTGGATTCATAGATGCATAAATTCACTGCCTTTGTTCTTAAGGCAAACAGACCTTGGTGAGTAAAAAGTGTTCTGATTGTGTTTAGAGGCATTAGTAGCATGAAAATTGCTTTTTTGACCAATTGTAACCAATTTGCAGAAATAATACTGGTAGCAAGGAGAGCCATTACAAAATATTGCAAAATATTGTTAATTAATAAAGTAGTAAAAATAATCCATTTTCATTGAATTAGGTGCTGTATATAATATTAAACTGAGGTGGAGAGATCATCTGTGTACATTGTGCATAGTTTAAACAATTTACATAACAAAGTATTACATAATAAATTATAGCTTTTATTGGTTACAATGTTCACTATAGATTTACTGAACATCATGAACACTCATAAATAGTAAACTGTAATGCAAAGGGTGATGTCATGGATCTTGAAAAGCGCTCAAGAATTCTTATTTTAGCAACGCAAATCTTATTTCAATATATTGAAACATATGTATCCATGTAAATGCTTACAAGTGCCATAGTACAATTTTCAACACAAGGGTGTTTTATAAGTGTGTGTGTTTATTTTTATATGCTTATGCTAATCTGACATAAAAATGGCATGATGGTTCCTACATTCTGTTCCTTTTTTTAACAGTAGTATCTGTGCACTCTTTACACTACTAATTATAGATGTCTAACTTGCTGTACTCTTATTTTAACTGCTTTAACTCTTAAGTTTTTTTTTTTTAATAATGCATGCATATAGCCACTTAGGCAGTGCCACAAATGGATAAAAATATTGCAATGCATTGTTACAGTAAATGTTTACACCTCCCTTCTGCAGGTACGATCAGCAGCTCTGATGCAATTTGAAAATATGTAGCCTACTGGCAATGATGTGCCCAACCTTTGGAAGAGAGATGGTGTCATCACATGGAATAAAATTCAGCAATAACTGACCTCGATGAATCTGTGAAAGAAGAAATCTCTTTTTTTCTTTTAATTACATCTTAATTTACCAAATATAGCGAAGAAAAAAAAAATGGATTACATGGAATTTAGACCCTCCTGAAGTGGTTAGGTGCTCTGTTTGGGGAAAGGTTTCTCTTTCTGGAGAGGGTGAGGGGGGTTAGAAAATTAGCTGATAATCAGGAATATCAGTGATAGACAAGGCTTTAATAATATATGCAAACTCTTGATTTTTGAATATGTGAATATTTATATCAAATCTAGCTGAACACTCAAGTGCTTGAATCAGGCATGCATGTAAGTTTTTTTTAAGGAACGGAATCCTTAGCCTTTTGCAGATAAAACATTAGCAATTTTAGAATAAGCATTTTCATATCAGCATGCCTCTCCTTTCCTCTTTTCTTTAACCAGTTTGATTTTTTTTTTTAAAGCCTAAATCATAGTTAGGTCTATTTATAGATAAAATAATATCTAAGGCTGTATTCAGAATTTTATTTGTTTGAACAAAGCAAGAACAAATTTGTAAATACCAACAGCGTGCAGGCCAATACTGCAATATTGTTGTGTTCTATCTTTAAGCAGGTGGTTTCATGTGGCAGCCTGGAAGAGAGATTCTTTTTCTTCCCAGCTTTTGACAAAAAGATGACGCATATGACTCAGAATTAGAAGGGGAAATCTGCCAGTTTGCATCAGTTCCTTAACTTGTGGGTTGCTATTCACTACAAGCAAAATCAGTATTTTCTCACCAATGCTTCTTGAGAGATGAGGAGTAATCCTTTCCTTCAGAAAGTGTAGGATGATTGGAGTAGGCCTTTTGTATGTTATACTAGGCTTTTTGTGTAATAAGATTTTTTTTTTCAACTGTATTTAATTTTTGGAAGAAAAAAACAAATAATATTCTGAAAAGCTACTTTTAATGTTTAAAATAGGAATCAGACATCTCTTGGAGCTTAATGCAGAGTTAAAGGCAAAGGAATCTGTTTTCTTTTGAAAACATTACATTTCTGTCTTGATGGTCCTGAAACTCAGACACTGCTGTAGGTCTCCATAGTTGAAAGGTAAGTTTTATGTATTTTTAAAATCTAATTCAGCATACCTGAATCTCATATTCTAGCTTTTAAGTAACTCAGGACTAAAAGAATATAGTAGTTTTGAAGAGCAGAAGCCATCTGTTTTGAAGGGAAAATACTTATAATGAAGATCTGATTTTTCAAAATGTCACACTTTAGACCTGCTAGAGCAAATTACAAATACTATTTAATTTGCAAACGTGAAGGCATATTGGTTAAGGGTTTTTATGGTATGAAAAAAAGATAATGCATTATTCAGTTTAAATTCAGATTCCTTTATACAGGAATTTGGAATATAAGGGAGAGAAAATTCTCAGAATCCTGACATTTGCTCAGAGAATATACTGTCAGCTAGTCTTTCATTTAAAAAAATCTGCTGAATGTTAATTGCTAAGAGATTAATGTGTTCTATTTGGCTTGTGGACATTCACTAGACAATTTGATAGGACAGAGTCTACAATTTAGATTTCTTGAATACTTCAGTGCTTTCGTTATTGCATAATACATCTTCTCTTTAATGTACTAATATCTAGTTAATTCAGCGTGGTTTTACTTTAGCTTGTTAGTGAAATATTGAAAATCTAGCTTAATATAAAGCCATAAGAGGTACCAAGCATCTTTACCTGTTTTTTTGTTGTTGTTTTTGGGGGGATAATGGATAAAGCTCCTTTAATTTGTCAAAACTCTTATTTGGTTGTTTTAGAGAGGATATCCTAGGTGATTCTAGCTTGAAAATGAGCTTCGCTGTTGAGAGTCTGTGTCTGCCTTAGAAAAGCACTGGCTTCGCCCACACAAGCTCAGCTGTATGAGCAGTGGCTCTCAGTGATGCGGGACAGGGGACAAGCCCACCGACACTTCTAAAAGTGAGTAGAGGCATCTGTGTGCACAGAGAGATCTCCCTTCTATGGCTGTTTTATTGGGAGGGGAAGGGAAGGGAATGAAAGACCCTACTACCTGAGCTGCTGCTTCTGTATCATTGCAGTCTCAGCTATCACTGAATAAACAAAAATCTCAGATTGTACTGGATAATATTTGCAGCAATCTATATGCCAAAGATGTTAAGGACACTTGAAACTTGTATTCAAAGGAATGATTGTTTGAATTGTAGAAAAACAGCTAAGGATTGGAAAAATTCTAACAAATACCAGAGGGTAATTGCTCTGCTTTAAGGGAACCACTAGTTAAAGAGTCCATTTGATTTCTTCCAACCATTACAGCTTTACCTTTTGTAAGTCATACGGTTGTCTAGTATTTAATGGAAGTCATATAGTGATGATGTCAAGATACAGAACAGGAAGATAAATTTACTATCTGAGCCAGGAGGCAGACTACAAGAAGGAACTCTTTTTTTTCAGGACAGAAAAAACTATTTTTTCTGTGGCTTTAGTCCTTTTTTGTGCTTTGACCCTTACTTTACAGAGCTGTCATTCTTACCCAAAATCTTTGGAAGCAGGAAATCTAGCTCTTGCAAGTGGGACTGTCATCTGCACTCTGGGCTTGTTTCTGTCTTTTGACATTATAATCCCATTTAAAATCAGATTTTAGGGTTTATGATTGTATAGTACAAGCAGTATTACTTAATATATTCAGGCCAAATTATTTTATATGTGTATGTACACACTGACTTCTGTATTCTCCACTTTTCCAGCAGTAGTTTGAAACCCCATTGTGTACACTGACCACCAGGGACTCTGCTGTAATTTTACTGAGGACAAGAAGAGCTTGGATGTATATTATAGAGAGAAGACAAAAAGCAATACCTGAATGACTTTCATATAGCTCTGATGCCAGCTTTGGTAGGATAAATCAAACTTTTACACTAGGCCTGTGATTGTTTCCTGGGCTAAAAGAATAAATTCTTTTAAGAATAAAAATTAAACCCCTCTCCCCCTTTTTTATATAATTCGTAAGAAGTCTAGAAATGAATCAAAGGGGCAGAACTGGGTTTTCTTTTTTCTATTTGTTTTTAGAAAAAACAATCTATGAGCAATCTAGTATATTTCAGAGGAGAACTCATTCCCTATGTTAATAATTTTCCATTATACAGCTGGTCTGTATTGTACAGCCCTTTTGTTTGGGAAAGGATTGTTCCATTTTTCTCTTTCATCACAATGATGCTGTGCATTTCAGCAAGCTTTTTGTAAGCTTGAACTATGGCCACAGGATAATCTCTTGAGGAGGTAATCATGTGATAATCTAAACAATTTGCAGATTATATATTTACTGGGGAATTTCTAAAATATATGTTAATTTTTAGTTTGAAAAGTTGCTAGGAAAAATTCCTAAGACTATTTTGTTTTGGAAATCTGAGTTGTATTTTAAGACAATCTTTGGCCTTTTTTTCTCATATTTTATTTTACAGTAGGTCCATTAGACTAAGTATTGATGCTTTGTGTTAAAAATAGGGGGGAAATAGTATACGAGTGGCCACTACGATGAAACATGAAACATCATAGAACTTATAAACTAGCTTCCTCATTTTTTCCTTCATTTTGGATGCGTACTTTCAAGAGGAAAGCATGATGTTGGTATAGTTTGCAAGTCTTCACACACTGTTTTCTTCCTGTGTACATGCCAAAGGTACAGGGAACATATCTTTTTTGAAAGTTGTGAACAAGCTATTCTAATGCAATCAAGGAAAATCAGGAAAGCTCTTCTTTAAATACAACTTTTACAAACTGCTGGAGCTTGTTCCACTTTACAAGTTGACTGCAGTATTTCACATAGCAGTCTGCTTAAGGCACCAGCATCTGACAGATCACTTTTAGAAGCTGGAAAACAAATGAGGGGAGTCGGTCTTTATTTTTAAGTTAAAGTCAATATTGAAAATATTTCTATCTGCCACCTACGTCAGCTTCTTAGTGCTGCTTTTTTGACTAGCGAGTTTTAAAAACTGCTTGAAGTCTTAGACTTGTTATTTCTCAAGTCAGAAGAGACGCCTTTAGTGTCTTGCCTTTCACATAAATAGAATGCATTTTGAATGCTATCTTTATTGTGTTAGAAAACTGGTTTTGTTTTTGTTTCTTGTGGGTTTATTTTCATAACTACAATGACAAAAACAGGAATGCACTTCATACAACCAAAGGTGCGAGTCAGGCTAGTGTGAACACTAGGTAGAGGGCTGAGATGAGTATAAAAAAGATATAAAATGGACATAAAACTGAATTTGATGTTGATACAGCATAACTGCATTTTCAGACTTCCAGGCATTTTTATACTTAAGATTTTCCTACTTCCTTTTGCTTACTTTTCTTACTGCGCATTGTTTGTTTGTTTGCTTGTTTTTTTATTTTCAGGTGTCTGTTATTTTATGCTTGTCTTTTGCAGTAGTTCTCCAATTAGTTTGGTTTTGATCCTTGGAGAGATGGCTGCACACATTATATGGATTCTCCCCAATTAATAATTAATAACAGCAAACTTCAGTAATAAGCAGATGCCTGCTTATTAACTTTCATATTATTATTTTACATGATAAGCAAATGCTTAAATGCCATGCAATTTCTGTGCTGCCTCAACCTACTGCAGTGATTGTACAGTGGGAACTGCTGTCGTGATTGCAAAACAGTTAACAGACAATTCCTGTTTTGTCAATATATTCATACTGTACCCAAGATTTGTCTGTATTAAGGACTTACAGTTTAGTAATAGTCTTAGAAAGAATCCTCTGCTCGGTAGACAGTAGGGGAAGATTTATTATATATGGAGAGTGTTCATAAACTTCATCCCACTGGCTGTTCCTTGCTCAGGTGAAGAGGTGGGGCTAATTTATTGCTGGATTGCAAATATTTAACAAAACTTGAGTAAAATTGCCTGGTCAAATACATAAATTGGTTTTTAGAAGTGGTCTTACATGCAAACTATTTTTATGGTATTTTAGGAGAAAAATAGTTAAGGTGTATAGTTTGTTCTTTTTATTCTCCTTCCTTTGCAACCACAAAATAGTCTCACTTGAAGTGAGCGGATTAACTGAATATTGTAGGTTATACCTGATCTAAACAACAGTGCAGAAGTCAAAAGGACACCGCTGTAATACCTTTAAATGAATACTTTGAAATTGTATTTTAATGGGATCTTCTTGTCCTTTATGTATATACGTATCACTTAAAGCAGAGACTACTGACACAAACAATTTGGGGAAGGAGGGTTGCTTAACAAAAGGAACCGGAAGGGAGAGGTAAAAGAATATTTAACTCATATTTAGCTCTAAATATAAACTTTAAAAATGAGCAAGAGTTATAAATTCCAGTGTGTTTGCAGTATAAATATTACAACATTGAGTAAGCATATGGCAAAAATAAAGTGAAACTACTATTGTTTAAACTGGTGGAGGCACGGGGAAGTAAACTAGCATCAACACACAGTGAAATATACTTTCAGATCTTACAACTTTTGATGTTTCAGGTTAGGATTGTTTAGGTTTCTTAATGCTGAAATGAGAATGTCTTTTTAATTGTCTCTTTTTTTATTATTTTTCCTGAAGTGAAGGAGTCCTAGCCTAAGTGAATTTAATATTTACAGCAAGTATTGAGCCATCAGCGTGCATATGTGCATTTATTTGTATTGAATGGTAGGTTAGGGTCATTGAGTTGTGAGCTCTGAGAGGAGAGTGTTGCAAATTTACCTGGAGTTGTCAAAAAGGAAGGGAAAAAGAAATGTATGTACCATATGAGTGGACCTTCATGTCTCTGTGGAATTCACAAAATTAGACCTGTCTGTCACAGCTGTCCCATCCAAGTGCAAACTTTCTCATTCATTTAAACCAAGAAGCTAACTGAGATGTGGAGATGTAACTTTTCTGATGACTGTGCTGTGCAGAGAGTACCAGTGGTAGACAAGTAACATAGCGATTTAGACTGTGTTTTGCTAAGTCTTTCAGTGTATTTCCTCTTCAGATTTCTGATTTTATGCTGAAAAGAGGTTAAGAAAGGGTCATATTGAACAGTGAAGCCCTTCATAGCCCTTCACTTGGTAGCGCTTTTGTGTTGCTTGGTCTCACCATGTAAGTAGTGCCCCCGACTGTGGTAGATGGCTGTGTGCAAATGGTATATAAGGGTGTCCACGGAGAAGGCATTTTGGCCAAGGAATACCAAGAAAGTGCTGTTGATGTATGAACAAAAGGAACCTGCAAGTGTGTGATCTAATTCTGTGCTCTTGGTAATCAGTAAATTTTATTTAATCGACATGCCCCAATTTGTTTTCTTCCAAATCACAGAATTATCAATTTGTTGACTAATGTAAGTCAAGGAAAGGCTTCTCCCTTTTTAAATATGTGTGTTTATATACATATAATCATGCAGACCTAAAAACTAAATGTATACATATGTATACATCATCTATTTAATTCCTTTTTTAACAACATCCTGATTTCTGTGTATGTGTCTGCTTCTATGGAATTTAAATTCTAACCCTTCAGAATTCCTCTTCCATCTTCCCCAGCAGAGCCCTTGCATTGAGAGGTCTCGGGAGGATCTAACAGAGCTCTGTACATACCCAAATCACAGCCTTCATTGAAGACTCCTGAACCATCCCCCTCCAACTGAAGACACAAGGATAGAGGTAGAAAGAGTGTTTTTGATGTGTGACTTTAATAGCCCTGTGACCAAAATGTGGTTCTACAAAACTTTCTACAAACACCCTGTAGATTCAGGAGATTTGTTGCTTAGATCTTAGCTGACTTTTGCAGCATAGACCATCGTTACTGTGTTATCCTCTTCTTCCTCCTTTAATTCGTTTAATCCTGTTCTTCATCCCTTCCTCTCACTTTTTTTTGTTCAATATAATCCAAAAATTTATTTTTGCTTCTTGCAGAGAAAATGCATTTTTAATCATAAAGTTTAAAATACACAGTTGTGTGGTGTTTGTGGATTTTTAGAGTAGAAAACACACAATCCTGATACATTTGTGACGTTTTCTGTTTACGTTTTGGGTGGGTAGGGGAGTTACTTGCAAGTTCTACTACTAAAGCGCTTGCTATAGAAAATATCACAATAGTTCTGCCAAGTCTTAGATTCATGATGTGTGTAGTTTAATTTTAGAGAGATTCAATTATGCAACATTAAACGCCTTTATGCTTATGCTAGAATAAGAGCAACTAGGCAGTTGGAACAGAACAATATAGTTAAATACACATAGTTTGCAAATAAACAGTTTGACCTGGACATACAAGTAAGAAATGTATTTCCTAAAGATTTAAAAGTTGCAGCTGTCTTATTTACCTTAATTTTCTTTTGATTTTTTTAATGAAATAATTATTATTTAAGAGTGAGAATTCACTTTTGTTGGAGTACATCTTTCATAGTCTTTTTTTTTCTTTTAAAAAAAATTTAAGAAAGTCTTTTACTAGCAGCTAGCATCTATGCTGGCATCCACTTTTGTTCTCTGAACCCACCACTTTATATCTGTTGGAGAATTGTTTTCTTCTTTTTGTCTCCTGCAGAATGCCTAAGGCAGTTTCTTCACCAAGAAACAGCTGGAATAGTATACCTTTGTGTTAGGTTTATTTTGACTTTTATATTCAGATTTTACTTTGTTACAGAACTCGATAAATTGTGCCTGTGTCATCCAGCTGGTTGTACAGTGGGATGGAGCACTTGGGTCCAGCCTATGTAAGTAGCTGTTGTCATAGCTATTGCCTTCTTTGGCATAAGGATACCCATCAGGGATGTGAACTAAGTTCCTTCTTAACTCTTTCTGAGTTAAGTGCAGTGATCAGTTTAGGCTGTAGGCAGATCAGCTCCTACAAGTTGCTAACAATACTCCTCCTCCTTCCCCGCCACAAAGTGTGTTAAGAAACCCTTGTAAATCTGTCTGCCCAGAGACTGTGGGATCAGTAGCCTTCTGCACGAATGACAAATGGTTTCAAGGCCACAGGAGCTGGCAGAAGCAGGTTTTGAAATTAGCCCCCTTTTTAAATGTGTTTTATGTCAGGGGTTTTCAGCTGAGCAAAACTCAAAGCAGAAAATAGTCTCCAAGTAAATATCTGCATAACCTTTAGTCCCTATAATTATACACCTAACTGTCCAGCTTCTGGTCCATATCTTTCTAGAGTATTAGTACAACTGATAAAGTCTAGAGCTTCACTGTAAAAAAAAAAAACAATTAGTTTGGTAGTGGAGAAATGCTTTATGCCTGTGTCAGTACATGAAAAGTAATGCTCAACAGGGAAACCATGTGTTCAGCTTTCAGCGTGTTTCTGTTTCCTTGAAGTATGGTAGACACCTTGGCATAACGTAGCAGCACATAATGGTTTGTGGGTTTTGAAAAGGTGCAGGCCATATTGTGCTGCCTCAAAAATACAAGGATTTCGTCATCCGGAAGAGAAATACCACTTAGGAATTAGCCGGTTGTGTGATCCTGATGTCTGTCATACTTTAGCAGCACGTAAATATTGGTGTTAAGACTGTAAATATCTCCAGTATTGACTGTGCTGCTGAAGTAAGGCTAGTCATTTCTGCATGTGAGTCATGGGAAAGGACATTTGACTTTTTTCCTGAAGTTTTCTCCTCTTCCTATTTATCTGTTGATTGCTCATGAATATTTTCTGGGATTTTGCTTTTATTTTTGGTACTCATTCTTAGGATTTGATAGTATCTGATAGGACATGTATAATTGGTATGTATGTGGCTTTGAATGCTTTGGATTGCATGAATGCCAAATTAATTAGGGACCTATCTCTACCTACAGCTGTCTAACAGTTAGTGCTTTGGTAAATATATCAAATCATTATAAAAATTGAACTATTTAAAATATTGATAAGACTGGATTAAAACTCTCTTCATTAAAATCATTTATTTCTATAAACATAATCAAATCTTAATTCTAATTAAATCTTAAATCTCTTAATTAAAATCATATTTATTATTTTAACAACTCTTTTAATGGATGGAAACTGGGAAGTGTTTTGTCATATTTTCAGCAAATTGTGAACAATAAGCAAAAATGGCTTCCAAAATTATTACTAACAATTTAATGAAATATTAATTTCTTAAATTACAATTGTTACTGACAGGTTACAATTTTAGGTTTAGAAGTTTAAAGTCTCGTTCACTGGTGGTGAATTTACTAATTTTTTCTCATTTTTCAAGAAGATATTTCTCTTGTAGGGAAATCTTTCATTGAGATGATTGAAACTGCTGCAAAAAGAATGGAAATTACATAGGCTCTTTTTCTTTTAAAAGCAGCATGCAAAACTGTGTGGTGAGTCAAATGTAGACTAATGGTTATGTAAATGTCACTAATTTTAGATACAGTTAAGATCTGAAAGAAAGTGTGTTTCCTTTTAAGATTATATTTTCTTCACTATCATGACTCAGTATCACTTGCTAATCTAGTTTTATTAGCCTTTACCATTAAAATATATGCCCTTTTTCGAATAAACTTAAGATTGTAAGCGACCTCTAAAACATGTATATGATGCATAAGTAAAGCAAAAAGCTTATCTGCATTGCGGATTTGTGTTCACTTCAGGCTTCAGTGGGCTGCTACTGGTATAATGGCACAGGTACAAACATAATGTAGGTGCATATGAGTGCATGTTTTTGTAATTCATAAATTTGCATTATTTTACCATGTAGTGTTTCAGATGATGTACACACTGATAAAAATGAAAATTGCTGTCTGCCCCTTCTATGGATTTCAGCTGATAAAACCATAATGTCTTGAATTTCCAATTTAGTCCAAACCTAAGCTCTTCTCAAGAGTAAAGCTATCCAATATTAGCCTGCATTTTTTCATAAAATTACCAAGCTTCTGTGGTAAGCTTGGTAAGCTTAGGTAAATTACCATTTACCTAAGACAGGTCACTTAAAATAACTGGCCCAAATGAGGTTGACCAACCAGAAAAAAATATATCTGGCTGAAAGGTGGATAGCTTTCTCCCTGAGGCTTCCTTGAGTAGTTATATATGCTCTTTTATTATCCTTTGCCACTAAAGACCTTCACATGCATCTTGGCCCTTTGAAAACTTTGAAATGTTTGGAAATGCCAGATTTTGGATTTTAAAATAAATTTTAAAAAAGGCATTACTCATTCACTGTTCTTCTCTCCTTAAAGGTTGCTATCTTTGCTCGTGCACAGCGTTGCTTTCAGCAGATCTCACAATCACAGACTACTTGAGGTTGGCAGGGACCTCTAGAGACCATCTAGTCCAAGCCCTCTGTTCCATCAGGGATACCTAGAGCACGTGGCACAGGGTGGCATCCAGGTGGGTTTGGAAGATCCTCAGAGAAGGAGACTCCACAACCTCCCTGGGCAGCCTGTTCCAGTGCTCTGTCACACTCACAGTAAAGAAATTCTTGCTCACATGGAAATGGAACTTCCTGCGTTCTCCCATCCAGTTCCTCTGGAAGAGCCAGTATTTTCATGTGTCTAGGCTTTCTCTCGGGCACTGGTTGAGAGCAGGTGTTAATCTAAGAAGCTGATCAGAAAGATCTGAGCTGCAAGTAGGACTGTCTGCTCTGCTATGTCCAAGTCCAGCAGCCCAGCTATCTGTTCCTGACCACTTCCTTGCAGCAGTGCGCATGCTCGCGTGCGTTGTGAAGCACAGGGCATCTTCAGTCTGCTTCTCCATAAAAACCCTGTGCTGGCCTGCAGCGGAGGCTGGTAGGGAATGGGAAAAAGCAAGGCAGAAGGCAGCACTAAATGGTTTGGTGGCTGTGGCAGCTTATAACAGTTTAGAGAGATGACAGAACTTGAGAATTTGCAGTAGAGCTGCCCCAAGTTATTCAATTGCTAAACCTTTGAAAAAAGAAATCACATTTCTTGTGTAGTGCATCATTGCCTTAAATATTAGCAACTATTTCCAGGGGGTGCCTGCCTGGGCATGTCGGAGCCTGTAGCCGAATGAAGCTCCTCTGCAGTTGCGGATCTGGACTGTGTCCTATGAATTTTGTAAGGGTTGAGAAAAGGGGCTCCCTATTCTCAGTTTGAAGTGGTTGTTTTCTGATAGACTTAGGAACTGTAGAGGAAAAAGTTGTTTAATTCATATAAAAGGGAGAGAAAGGGCTGGCTTGCTTGGAAGTAAATTTGGGAGTACCAGCTATATAGGAATGAAGACAACTGGTAAGAGCAGCATGTCTGAGGGTCTGTCATTGAAAGACTGGAGTTAGGAACTGGTAGGGAAGGATTGAGCTGATGAACTGGGAAAATGGAAAGACTAGACAGATTGCTTGTTTGCTTGAAACTGGAAGCAGCAGCCTCACAAATGAAAATGGACTGAGGCAAAGAGGCCCCAAGCCAGGCTCCAGGAAAGGGGTTTGCCGCCTGGAATCCCTCTATACATTCGCCAGAGCACTCTGCATCAGAGCCAGAGGGAGTGTGAAGGCTGTTGAGTCTCAGCTTTCCCTAGCATATGTGAAATTCACTGGCAAACTCATCCACACAGAAGATAACAGATAATACTGTTCTCAACAGTAACTCTGGTCCTGAAGAGAATGTTCTAAAAAAAAAAAAAACTTTCAACCAATCTGAATGTAAGGGAGAACTTTTTTTTTTGTAAAAATTATTTAAAGAACATCAGGATTGCAAAATGAAACCCTGCGAAGTTAAAATTAACGCTGAGGTTAAGATTGTGCAAGCTTAGTTTACCCACTTATGTTAATATACTGGTATGCAATCTTCACGAATATTTAATAATCTAATGAATAGGATTTACCTGTCGTGCTGAGTTAGGGAAGATTTTTGTAAGCTGTCCAAGTAAGAAGTCTCATTCTGCTGCAGGTGCTGCAAAAAAATACTTATGAAATGGGACATAATATTGCTGATTAAAAAAAAAAAAGTCTTCCTGGCAACATCAAGTGAGAAAACTTAAGAAGAACTAGTTGTGATGTTTATTTTTCTGCCTGTGCTCCTATATGGTGCTAAGTAAGTCATTAAGTAAGCCATTTCTTTTTTTTTCATAACATGTATTTATATTCCTCATTTGTGTCAGACTTACCGTCTGACAGAAACATTGACTGTTCGTACTTGCAGCCAAGCTTCTTGGGAGTTGTAATTTAATTAAAACACTAGGTAGTGTTATACTATTCACAATGATCATCTAAATATCTTACCTCAAAATCTTGCATACTTTTTACTTTTAAGCACTTCATCTTACATTTAAATAGGGATAATAAGCACTTATCTTGAAGAGCTTCTGTAAAACAAATAAAAGGCTACTAAACTTTTTTAGCTACTAAACAAAACTGGTGCATTTCCTCATGGATCATTCTGTGGCATTTATTAGTCCGGATCTCAGAGGAAGGAAATGAGTATTGTGCACCTTTTAAAGGGCAGATCAGCAGTTAATTTTCCTTGTTACTTGCTCAAGCTGAGAAACTCAGAACTTCCAGTTGCTGGTTCGTGGTTTATTTGTCCCTTTGTACACACCTCAGATCTCTGCCCTGTCTTGTCACATATGCATTTTGTTTATATAGCTATTATAATTAAACACTAGTTAAATCAATCTTTGCGATGATATTTAATGAGTATCACCTTTGATATTTTGCAACATCTGTTATATATTAAAGGTAATGTTCATCTTTGACCTTCCTTGGCGTATTTTACAATGCTTTCATTTACCTAATTTATACAGAGTTTTTTGTAACAGGTTAAATTCTGACACTGTTAATTTTTCATATATAGTATTAAAGAGTGCTTCTTTATAAATATAAAAAGGCTTAAACTCATGTGTACAAGCCATCGTTTCAAATTTCCAACACAGTAGTCCGTACTGCTCTGGCAGTGATTCCATACTTGGTATTCCTACAGAGCTCTGAAAATCTTTCAGCTTTTCCCTTAATCATAGTACCTTAGAAACTACTGGGAGAAGTCTTTCCTAATCAGGTAGCAATAGTAGCAGTATGTTGTAAAATTTGAAATGTTTAGACTCGCTTCATGTTCTCTGTCACCACCTCCTATCAAAGAAGTTGCAGGAAATGATTGATAGTAATATATCTGATGTGGTGAGCTGCTATTTTATCACTGTTTAACTCAAAGAAAAGCGGCAATATTTTTTTTATATATATTTGAAGGAAAACTTCAATGTCTGGCATAAATGTAAATCTGCTTTCTAAGCTGGTACTTGTGTGTATGTGTGTAACAGAGGAAAATGCTGGAACTATAAACAGACGTGAGAGTGATGAAGAAAACGGAATGGCACAAGTGACACTATTCACCTCTTCCGAGTCAGGTATCAGTTTGGTTTTGCTTTTTCATTCTGATTTTTGCTTTTTTTTTCTGTTTCTGAAAATCATTTAATGTTTTTCAGGTGTAACAACCCAATGTTTTACATTATTGACTTTTTTTTTGGAATAGTTTGTTAATTAAAAAAAAAAAGTATTGCTTTTGTCTCTTAAATTAAGTTTCGAACCCTCTATTCAACACTTCTGAAAAGGACTAATTATAGTAGCATTTATGCCATCTGAGTCAATCTTAAGTCTACAATGGCCGCTAACTAGATGCTGGCTGAGTCTGAACTCTTCTTTACTCTGCTCCTGTTGAGAAATACCCATAATATTTTCTTCTATAATTTATAAACATAGGAGATGGTCATAGATAGAAACTTTCTGATCTTCCCAAGAGTTTTTGCAGGACAAGCCAGTAATTTCAGTAGCCTTAAAGGAGTCTTCGATCAGCAACTTCCATTCTGGTAAATTTCTGGATTTTAAAAATACAAACCACAAACTTTTAAGTATTAAAATCTAAACTATATAAGGCATAAATTGTACAAAATAAAGCTTTTCTAAAATGTGTCAGTTTTTAATATTTCACTGAAACAACGACAAAGGAAAAGCTTTGGGGTTTATATTATTGGACTGGTTAGAACTACTAGCAATAGTGTGTGTGTGTGTGTGTGTGTGAGTTCCGTGGTTCTTAAACCAGGCAAGTTTGGGACTGACAGAGTCCTCCTGTTCCCTTCAGTATTATCCTGACTCCGATGTTCCCACCAAATTACTTTGGTGACCTAAGGTGCTTTTCCCCACAGCTTAAATCCATGTAAGGAACATTCAGGGCCTTCCTCTTCTCTTTTCTTGACACTTATGTGTATTTTGGCTTACCTGTTCTTTAAATTTTTCAAAGGCAAACAGAACACCTACCCCATGCAGTATGCAGTATATGCATACTTATATGCATATATTTATATGCATATAAAAGCTGCTTATATGCAGCTTATATGCAGTATAAAACCTGCAAGATTTAACTGCTCTCATATGTGCTAGGACAGGAGCTTCAGAAGTTTTATTTGTCCTTCATCCCTATATGTAGTGCCCGTGCTCCACACATGCTCTAACAGTGATTGGGAAGAAACAGGAGAGAAGTGACAAGTATTCGTATGATACATTGAAAAAATAATACAACCCAGAATGTGTTTCCTCCCACTCTGTCTTGGAAGACAAGATTTGCTTGGTGAATTTCTAAATAAAATTCCATAATAGCGAACAAGGAAAGTTTTTCAAAAATTTCATTGTTTTCTAGGCCCATCAGTAATGGGAAGTTCTGTGTGCAGAATTTCAGGGCTTTCAAGATACCATAACAAAAATACCAGAAGTAGACCCTGAAAAATAGTCATAGGAGTCTTCGAGTAATCTAAGTTTGTAACAGATGGCAGCTTATGCACAGTAATAAGAAACGGAGAGTTGTTTTGCAGAATCACGGGATGGATGTGGTTGGAAGGGACCTCTGGAAACCATCCAGTCCAACCCCCTACTCAAGGAGGGACACCTAGAGCACAGGGCACAGGGGGACATCCAGGTAGGTTTGGAAGATCTCCAGAGAAGGAAACTCCACAACGTCTCTGGGCAGCCTGTTCCAGTGCTCTGTCACCCTCAGCAAAGAAATTCTTCCTCAGATTCAGGCAGAACTTCCTGTGCTTCAGTTTGTGACTGTTGCTTCTTGCTGTGTCGCCTGCCACCACTGAAGAGTGTGCCCCCCTCCTCTCAACACCCTCCCTTAAAGTATAAATAATACACATGGGCAAGATCCCTTCTCAGCCATCTCTTCTTTAGGCTGAGCAGGCCCAGCTCTCTCAGCCTCTTCTCATAAGAAATATGCTCCAGTCCTCTAAAAAGGGGAAATATTTTTCTTTGAAACTATCTGAAAAGTAGAAGCAAATGAAACTTATTGGCATTTTTGAGGAAGGAACTGCCAAGGTTAGTATGCCAGTAACCCTGACATAGCTGCTACTTTCAGGGGAGAGGACAGTTTAGGACATTCAACTGGCATCTCTGATTACTTGCTCACCTTTTTTTTTTTTTTTTTTCCTATACTTCTGCTAATTTAGAAACACACAAATTGAAAACATAATTTCTCATTCACTACTTCACACCATACCTGTGGACTTTAAAAATGTGTTGCTACAAGATGTTTTTTGAGTTACTAGCTGATGAGTCTCGAATACTTCTTCCACATCTGAATTTAATTTGTAGAGCTAAAAATATTCACACTTCTAAATGGGACTCCTGAAGCAATGGGCTACGTCACAAGAAAGCCTTTTTGTTTCGCACTGTGATGAGCTACTCCTTTTGCACATGCGTTCTCTTTAAGGAGATTAATGTGCACAATATAGCAAAATTTGCCCCTCTTCGGGGTCTATACCATCTGTAAACACAAGCTGCTCTTCCCTTTTCATAATACAGACACTGACCAGTTTTAGACAGCAGCTACAGAAGAATTAAGAAGTATTTGCTCCATGCACTTCTGTTAGTTCAGTTACTGGCCTCTGCCTGCTGGAAGATTAAGCACTTGTAAGTCTGTTCCTCTTACTATATTCAGTGGAAAATCTAATTATTAAAGCCCCACTTCTGCAAATTGAATCGAATGGAACCCTCATCCCGCTATTTAATGATGCTTTGTGCAATTGTCACAAAGATGGAAGTTCCCCTTTGAATTAGTTTTTGTTTTCCTATGTGAAACTTTGATTACAAACAGTTCTTTTCTACCCAATTTTGCTTTGTGTTCCTGAGCTCTGTAACTTTGCCTTGCAGAACTGCCAGTTGTTGTTCATGTATTGACCCATAAAGTGATGCAGTGCAACTGCTGTTAAATTAGGTTTTTCCTAGATCCATCATCAGTTCACTAGAAGGGGAAAAAAAGCATAAGGGGGAAAAAAATAAGCCTCAGAAGCAGGAGCAAACAGACTAGCCATGTCCTTGTCTACCTTTTTCCTTTAAAAGAACAATATATATATAAAATTAATGCAAAAACTCTCATGCAGAAATCCCTTCTTAGTTTTCCAAAACAGTTGTAACACACTTTTCATATCAAGGCAAATAATGTAGAAGTCTTCCACCTTTCAAATAAGCAATTTCTGCCATTTAAAGTTAATACATTCGTACTAGTATCAGACAAAGAGGAGTCGGGGGAAAAGCTGCCGTTTTGGATGTAGGAGAGCTCTAAAAGGCCCTGTGTGACTGAGTTGCAGGCGGGGAGTGTGGTAGGTTGCACGCGAAAAAGGATTCTGCTGCGGATTCATGACCATCGTGTAGCCAGACAGCCCCCTGTTGGCTGCATGTTGTGGAGGTCTGGGAAATGAGATGTGCCTTGGCGTTGCGTTACGTTCAACAAGTTGCTTTTTATGTATATAAATTTATATTTAATTTCCCTGATTTCAGAAAAAAAAAATGCTTTTGTGCATTTGTACAAGTTACCTTGAAATTAAACGTCCCTTTTGTGCATAAGGGAAATGTCAAAGCTTGGCTAATAGTGAATCAACTCTCGGTTAATAACATCCTTGAGAAGCCCATGTTTGAAGATGTCAAACAGTCCTGCGTCCTTGTGATTCAAACTTAAGACTAACATGTCTTAATATTGCATTTACAGCCTGGCTAGTGCTAAATATTATACATATGCCATCAGTGTTTTATTTTTTAAGGAGACCTGAATTGTGTCTTGTAACACCAGATATCCATGTGGCCATAGGGCACTGTAGGAATGTGTGCAAGCAGCTTTGCCAGCAACCCAGCAATGTCATGCCTATCGGGCAGGGTTTCTGTTAGAAATCTCTGAGCCAAAGAATTTTTTTTTCTCTGTTTTCTCAGAGACACAGAGCCTTCTTCAGAAAATGGAAATGGGAAAGACAGGGAGAGACTAGAGACCAACAAGTAAGTCCACTGAACTGCTTAAATATTAGCATGACCTGCTAACAAAATCCAGCTGGAGAATTTAAGAAAGTGACTGGATCAATCTCAAGGCCAAGGGACTCACCCAAGCAACAGAAAACCCAGATTTGAGGTTCTTCAGAAGCCTGAGGGATTTGAATGCCCATCTGCTTCTGAGGAAATTGCCCAGTGTGAGCAGCCCACAAAAGGTCCTCATCTTGATAAATCAAGGGTATGTGCAAAAAAAAGAGTAAGAAGAACCACAACATGGTAGATAACTGTTTGTGAATTTGTCACAGAACAGTTCCAGCATTTTCCTCCTTTGAGGACTGTATTCTTACTCCATTTCCAAACTACGGTTAGATCCCAAGACTCCCTCAAGGCTCTTGGAGCATCTGTGTAATTTGAACTTCCTTCAAGTAATTCTGGTAGCTCCGGACATACAGGTTACTTGCAAAGTTGTGATATTTTGACCCATTATTTTATGCTTATTTGGGCATGAAGTAGTCTGACTACGGCACTACCTTACTCTAAGAAATATTTTCTGTCTAAAACTACCCCAGCTGTCTGATCTGCTCCCTTTTCTCTGATTTTTCAGCTTTGAGCAACTGTCCAGTCTCGAAAAATAGATATTTTTAATAGTAATTGAAAATTTCTCATCTGTATCTCCACTTATTCACATGTATTTCAGAGTTCTTGTGAAAACAGTATCTGGTCCTGGCTGTTTACAGTTTTTGAGTTTCTCAAGCTGCCTATAATCTCTTCCTTCAGGCTACTCTGATCTCCCACAAAGCCTGCTCTTAGGATAGGAATTTCTCTGTCACTCTCTATATTAAAACCATATTATCTCTATTACCTCTAACATCTCTATCTTTACCATTTTCTTTCATCCTCCTCTTGGCACTACATATACCAAGATAAATAAAGAGAAATAAGATTCTAGTGTCTTCAGGAAGTGTGGTTCTTTTCCAGATGTGTGTTTTTGCATGGGTGCCTCTGCGTGTAATAGCTCTTACTCTCCTGGAGGGTGTAGTTCAGCAGCACCTGTGAAAGTGGTAACTGCTTATCTCCATCCAAGGGCCCAATGAAGGGGTAATCCCTTCATTCAGTAGTTCTTCAGACTGCTGATGGCTGTGGATAGTTTTTCATTAGCCTCGTGTATACCAGGTATATAGGAGTTAATTTATGCTTAAATTAACTCCTAAATAGCTGCTAAGATTGGATTTAGTGCTAGAAGTTCTAGCATTTCTGTTGTTTCCCTGTTGGGAAAACTGCTTTAGGCTAGGAGGAATTCCATACCATTGGGGCCCATCATAAATAAGTACAACCTCTCCAGCCTTCAAAACTGCTTATTGCTTAATGCAGTGGTGCCATTAAACACTGCTCATGTAAGATACGTTTTATTGGTTTGAAGAACAGCACTGAAAGATGAATTTATTTTTAGACTCTGGTTAGCAGGTGACAAAGAGCAGAACATTTGAACAATAAATCCTTTTTGTCCTGTCTCCATGAGGATCCAGCCTTCAGTGCTGCTTCAACATTTCTCTACTTTGCTGGTCATTTTCTGTTGTTTCTATTGGAAATAATTTTCAGCAAGTTTCCAGTACCTGCAGGACTAGTTCCATAAAGAATATTCCTGAGCTTGGTCCAAATCAGAAGACAGAGAGGTTCTTCCATAAGGTTCTCTCTGGACTCTACCTACACGAAGTAGAGATCTCAGGTGTTGCATTTTTCAGCATCTCTGTGTTCTCATTAACTTTTCCTAAATGACACCTTGAGTTTTCTAACCAGGTGACACCCAGATTTCCAACCTCAGCCCATCAAAGAGAAACCCTTTGCTCCTGTGGCACCGGAGTGGGGGGGTCACAGTGCAGTCTGTGTGCACGGTGCATCCTCTTGCCCTCACCGGTAGTTCCTAATTCATTAGCACCTTCATAAGGTGAATACAAAGCCTTAAGTGATCTAATGGGTAGAATGGTTTTACCAAATACCAAAAATATCACTAAGTGCAGACAGATTAGACTACAGTCTCCCGGTGGAGTTCTCTGGCAGAAGAGCTGTCTTCAACAACAGCAAAAATGAAAAAAAAAAAAAAAGGTTTAATCTCTACTACAGAAAGGGCTATCTCTTTGAGGGTCCATGCTGCCTGCGAACTGTATGATCTAGAGTTCGTTAAGGTGTTTGTAGTTAACATAAATACAAATTTAAAGTGGTAAGATTGACACAGGCATCTGGGGAGGAAGTTAGATATGATGCAGTAGGGATCGTTTATAGCAATAATAACTTTTCAGGAGATACCTCTACGAAGTCAATGTCTTTTTGTTTTCTTTAAGTACATGCAACTACTACATACTTTGAGATCTGCTTAGTATAGGCAAGGCTCTGCCATACTCTTATCGAGCCTCTGAGAGGGTAAAGACCCGTTCCCAAGCACAACCACCACAGAGCGCAGCCCTTCCGACCTATATGCCCTCCAGCCAAGCAGCTAAAGGCTTAAAAAGAAAAGCCGTCCTCACGTGAGGAAGGCAGGCTACCCTCCTCCATCAACGTGGCACCATCAGACCATCGCAGAGACAGTCTCACATATCCTATTTTAGTCACTCGTTGACTCCATTCTCTTCCAGGCCACTTTAATTGGGAACTCTTAGGACCTTTCTTTGATTGGGGAAAAGAGATCTTGCTTTTTCTTCTAAAAAAGGGAGGGAAAAGAGGGCCGAGTCAATGCCTCAGTTCCTATCAAGTGTTCGCTCTGGTCTGCCCCAGATCTCAGAGATGTGAATACACATATCTGAAAGAGCAGATATGAAGCAAGATTTATAGTTCGCAGTTTTTCATCACCAGATTAAAATGCCATGCTCTGAGTCCTCAAAATGAGAATTTCCCCCATTGTTTACACCCAGCCCAAAGGAGCTATGTGGTCTTTGCAGTGGGAGTCATTGCCTCCAGTAGGAGATCTGCTTGGCTGTCATCACTTATTTCAGAAAAACAGAAAATCACATCTTCGTATCCTGAATGCCCGGGATGTGAACTCCCACAACCCATCATCAGATCCTTCATTCACGGTTATATCTTGGTGCTGTGAGTAAACAGGAAGTCCATATTGATCCTCCACACAGCACACGACAGCAGCCTGCTGCTGCCACAGCGCCTCTTGCATGAGAAGCCGTGGCAGCTTCTGTTTCTTCCCTTCACGAGTGCTCGGAATCAAACTCGAGCTCGCCTTGGGCTCCCATGGTGGCGACCTACCCACTGCTGCAGGCTGCGGCAGCACCGCTCCCACGCAAGCTGCAGCCCAAAGAGCAGCAACACGGGCGTCCCCATGCCTGCCGACTCATTTCCCGAGAAAGGTTCCCCACAGAATCTCCGAAGCAGTGGACAAGGCTAACAAAAATGCTATCTTTTGCCCATCCTTTTCCACACACATCCATAAGGATTTGGAGACCCCACTTGAACTCTGGATTGCACCATCGTACTTCATTGGTCAAAGAAATCTCTCCTTGAATGATGACAGGCAACATTGTCAGGGATGAAGGCTCAGCTTTGCCTAAACGGAAGTGGGAGAAGGATCCCAGTTATGGTGATGGTCTTGTGGATATAATTTTTCGTTTAAGCTCTTGACAACTTTACCATAAGAGTCAATAAGTCATTAATGTGTTCCAAGGATCCGCATTATCCTGGGCCATCTTCAGAAGACAATGTTTTAAACACAAAGAAAAAATATATGGCTTAAGAACTTGTTTGCAAACAAGCAAAACAGACCATCTAAAACATCCTGCTCCAGACGAAGGTGCATTTCGGATTTCTGGAAGCCCGGTTTACTGCCTCGGGAGTGCAACTTGAATGAAGCAGCAGTGCGGAGGGGTAACATGAGCACTGCAGAAGCAACGCTGGCATTTGTATCATCAGAGCTTGTCTGTTCAGCTACCCAGAGCTTGGCCCCTATTTCCATATATCATCTATCAAATGATCAACCCATTCAAAGTCTTCAATTTTTCACTTCCTAGCATAGAGACAAATCTGGCTTCGGAGAGAGAAATGCCCAATATAAGAGGTTCTACATATTCATTTACCTAGTCAAACTGGAAGAACAAACAAACAAAATTAAATGTCCTTGTTGCCACCTACATCTCCATCGCAGGCAACCCGTGCCTTTCCCAAGCACCCCTTCATTCACCCGTGTGGGATCTTCTGCTTTTTCTTATCTGCTGGTGTTGATGTTTCTGACGGCTCTGCTTGTTAGCTGTCCTCCCTTCGATACAATAAGCTGGGCTGTTTGGTTCCACAGAGGCTGTGTCTCCAGCTGAGCTCTCTCCCTTGACTCCTTCTCCTAATGGGGAACAAAAGGGGCAGAGTTTGTTTTGGTCTAGGGATCCCTGCACTTTAAAGCAGAGAAGAGCTGGTACTTCACCAGCGACCAAGTCTCGGAGTGAGCTGAAGAAGCAGTAAAAAGGTGTGAGGATTAAAAAAGGACCAGGATGAGCTCTAGGCATTGTTCAATACAACTCTGTGAGAGAAGCAAAATACCAGTAATTGTTTATTATCTATTTGTTGTCACTCTAATAAATAAATTTAAAAAGCATAGAATGGCCATTTCAAAAGGACATCAATGAAAAGTAAAATCTCCCTTTGAAATTTAAAGAAAATTCAGTTCCTAACTTTGAAGTCGTTTGCAAATCCTAGACTTGATGTTTCCAATCTGTTTTCTTTTTTTTTTTTTTTTTTCCAGTGCAGAATCAGGGTGGAACAATGTTGCAATATTTAATTCTTAACAGTTTCAGCAAGCGCTCAACTGGCGGTTGTAGCAGAAACTTGCTTAGAAAGCAAAGCGCTAAATTCATTCTCTGAAGCAGATTTGTACTCATTGCTGTTTCCGACCTTTAGGGCTACATTTATCATCCTTCTGACCAGAAAGAAGCCACCAATTAGTGAACCGTTGCATTATGAATGTGCAGAAGTGGAGTAAGAAATTCAACACACATCAGATCATGCTTGCAGATAAAACTTCAGGGGGTTATTTCAGCAGAAACAGCACTATGGTCTAGAAAACAGACATGCCTTTATTTTTTATTATTTTTTTAATAGAAGTCAGATTTATTTGTATTTTATGCGATGACTAGTGATTTACATCCCACCCACCCGTTTGAGAATATTCAGGGCTCCAGGCGCATCTCCAGCCAGTTCCAGACTATTCAACCCCTTGCTGGTCCATCCATTTGCTAGTCACAACAAGGCGCTCTGCGACTAATTACGGCCCGGCTGCAGCAGGAGATGCAGCTTCAAAGAGCAAGGCTCTTCAGATGCACTCGCAGTTTCCTTGGTTCCCAGTTCTTTATTTATGTGGATTACATTGAGTTGACAGATTTAATTGGGCTGCTGAAGATACGGTCAAA
Organism: Crypturellus undulatus; assembly: GCA_013389825.1. Taxonomy (NCBI): domain Eukaryota; kingdom Metazoa; phylum Chordata; class Aves; order Tinamiformes; family Tinamidae; genus Crypturellus; species Crypturellus undulatus. The sequence continues at coordinate 31,068 of VWPW01022961.1, forward strand.
GAAGCGGAGTCACTCCCTTCCCTTTTATTGTTTTCCGAAGACATAACAGCCATACGCATCTGTCACTAGCGAGAGGAAGTTCTCCATCGCTGGTCTTGATTTGGTCTTTAATACGCTGTTTCAGTAGCGTCTGGGAATAGATCAATATAATATTTGGTAGGGAGTCGTATTTCCTCATGATGCACTGTAAATCTTTTATTGTAGATACTCCCACTGTTTATTGTTAAAAAAATCAATAAAAATAAACCTTGTAAAGTTAAAGCCTGGCAAAGTTTCAGCACAAATCATAGGGAAAGAATAAGAGGCAATGAGTCTCCCTCCCCCTTTTGGACAGTTCCCAGCTTGTTTCCCAATGAATATTCAATAACTTTCCAGCAATCTGGGAACAACAAAATTTTTTTTTTTGAATTATTCCAAGTTATGAACGCTTTGTTGTGATCTCAGATGGGCCTTCTAATTCATTTTGGCTGCTTTATGGTACTGGATTCTGCTCTGGATCAAGACTGAATATCACCCAGCCTGTGTGTTGGATACACCTTGGACTTTTCTCCTTCAGAGACAGGCAAAAGCACCTCAACCTTGTTCAGCTCAGATTAAATGAGTTATTTCTGAGCACTGCAATGATGCTCAAAAATAATCAAATAAGAAACTATTCAAAATAGGTAAAAAGAAAAAAAATGGGGAGGAAGCCTAATAGGTGGAAAGTTCCTCCAGATTTGAAACAGAAGTTACTGGCCGCATTTGCAAGCTATAGAGGTAGGACAGGATGCAATTCCCCAATGTAACTCTCTCACTCATACCTGTTAATTCCTCATATACTGCATCTCAGCCTGGAGCCCTTTACTATTTCTATGACATTCAACTATGCAGGGAAATGAAATTTGTTTTCAAATTATGTGGCAAAAGAGAAAACTTTCCAGCACAAATTGCTAAAAGATCAAACTTTTTTTTTCTGTAAGCATTATATCAATCAAAATTGGTTTATTTAAACATCTCTTCTTAATTAATTATACAACTTTATGAGCATTGATTGCTAAACACAGAAGACTTTCCTAAAAGAATGAAATTATTTTCATGCATTTCCTAAAGGGATGAAAGGTCTCAAGAATGATCATTCAGAAAACAGTAGACTTACCATGGCAGGACAAGGGGGCAATGAGAAGGAAGGTGGTTCATGTTCGTTGCTATTCCTCTTGCAATCAGCAGATTACCTGAAAGTTCAAGTGGGAGATCAACCATGTTCCCTGGAAGAGGTGACCAGAACTTAATAATTGTGAAGAAGCAGACGGAAAGCTGTTCCTCCTGCTCTGGTGATCTCACTTGTTGTGCACTAGCCAGCAGAAGCAACTCCCCTGCTCGGGGTATGTTCAGAGGTGCTCACAGGGCTGGCTCGGGCCTGCTCCAGCATGGGGGCATCAGTTTGCAGCACATCAAGCAGTGGAGAGCTTGGATACTTTTGCTAAATCAAAGGAAGAAATAAAAAGGCAAGCGGAGCCATAAGTCTACTAATGTCCCTGACAAATTATCTTGAGAAAGTTGGCAGTGACTGGAAGAAGCAATTTAATAAATCAGTGATGGTCAGTTTCAATTTAATGGGAGAAAATAGTCCAAATGTTTCAAAAGCCCATTCCTATTTAACCAAAATAAAGATAAAAGGATGAGAGATCAGAGTTCCTAGTTCCCCTGTGCAAAGCATCACCACGTCACCTGCAACTCCGACAGAGGTTGTTGTGCAGTGCTGCAGCTTGCTCCCTTGCCAGGATTTCTATGAGAAAGTGCTCAGCTTAACTCATGCTCCGTCTCCGACCTGAAGGCTTTTACAATCCCCCCAGCTCAGCGCTGCTCTGGTTTCCTCCTGTGCAGGCAACACCACTCACAGTTGGCTTCCACCGGCCAAATCGCTTCTCCTTGTGCAGCGACCGCCGGCACTTCCACCTCTGCCTCGGTGGTTACTGCCACTAACCCACAGCTTGAAGCTATCCCTGCACTAGGGCATCTGTGGCTCCATTACTGCCGCTTTCACCGGTGGCACAGAGAGATTCAGGAAGATTCCTTTGGGGAATCGGTCTTGTAAGGAATCGTCTTCGCTCAAGTCACGGTTACCCTATTGCTCTCAGTCCAGGTTATTGACACATGTGTTCTCACGCTTGCTTTAGCAACTGCAGTTATGGGACTTGGTGTTGTGTGTATGCCTTGGTGTTTTTGCCCCCAGCCAAACTATTAAGTTCGTGGAATTATATTTGTGAGGAATATAAATGAACTCACAAGAGGAACCGGAAATTGTCAGTCACTAGCGCATGATAAGCTGTGCTAGTAAAAGAGTTGTACTAAATACTCATTTTGCACCATGAAATGTGACTTAAGACCTCGGTTCAACTCCGTGGGGAGGAAAGGAGGGCTAAGTGCAAATATTTGGTTTATTTTTTCATCCACCTTAAAAAAAACCCTCAATTATCAAACTGCAGTGAAAATAAACTCACTACTTCTGCAGTGGGTGAAACAGCATTTGTTATTACAAAGGGTTATGAAGCCGGTCTCGGTTGGTTTATGCTGCTATCAGTGATCACTTAAATCATAATGTTTAAATAGAGGCTCAAGACCAATTTCTTTTCTTTGCCAGTACAAAGTTTTTACTCTCATCTTGTGTTTCTTGCCACTCTTTGCGAGGTTGTTTCCTAAAAATATCCAAAGCCACCAATTCATTCAATACTCACTACTATACTCACTACTATACTATTGGTTTCAGTTTGATTTTGATTTGAGGCATGGGAACCTTTCTGGCCAGTCAGTAAATGTACCTCAAAACGAGCCGATCGCTTAGCAGACAGTGTTGTCCTCATGCCAGAGCCACGGAAAGCTGCTGCTTACGTCCCACGAGGTTGCCTACACCTGCAAGCACCTCAGGAAACGCAGCCCCATAATCGCATTGTTCTCAACCCTGTTCCCAGCTCTAAACAAGCGATGAGAACCCAGTCGTTGCTGGGGAACTTTTCAACTCGCGTCACAGTGAAGTGCGTTACACCTGTAGCCAAAGGAAACGGTGCTCCGAGAGCGGCACCAGCGGCCCGGTCTGCAAGGAGGTCATGGGACATCGAAGGGCAAGAAACAGGAGATTCCCACCCCTCTCATCCCCTTCTAAGTGCTGCAAGCACTGCAAGCAAAGTAATAAATTCACACTTTAAAGCTACCTAAATACTAGATTTTATTAGTTGGCCAAGAAACCCCAAAGAAGTTATACTCATGTCTTTGGAACTTGAAAAATCACTACTTATCAATAATAATAAATCCTTAAGGTTTCACTATCTTCCTTCTTTGCCCAGAAGGGAGGAAGAGAGTTTCTTAATTGATAAAGCCTTACTAATTTCCCTCTCTGCTACCCAAGGAATTTTGGTGTCTTTACATAACATTTTACACAGCACAACTCAGGGTTAACATTCACTTCTTCTTGCTTTTAAAGCCACTTCTGCCACGGCTTCCTCCTAAATATGCTTTTCACTTTACAAGCATAAAAAAAATCCCTTGTACTAAGTCTTCCAGCTGAAGGAGTGCTTATCGTGTTTTCATTCTTTTTCTAGTTAAGGCTCTAAAAATTAACAGCGCATTCATTAGCAAGTATTTTTTAACACCCTTTTATCACTGAATTCTCAATAGTGAAGAGTAGCCGATGCTTTTGGAGGAGAGAAGAGTATTCTGCAAGAGATCCTGGAGTATCAGGAATGCTAACGGTGGCTTCCCAAAGCCCCTTCCTCATGGCTCCAGCCACACAGCAACGTGACTGTCTCCCGATCTCTTCAGCCCAAGTAACAGCAAAACAGTCACCCAGGCGCCTGTTCTTTCACAAGCAGAAATATTATACAGTCATTCAGAGCTGTGTTCTTCCTTAAGTCACTTCTTCAGGCTGCCAGGACGAGAGTAAAAGTTATTTCTCCTGATCACATTTAAAGCCTACTTGCAGATTAGCAGAGAACACTAAGATGGTTTGCTGGAAGGAAAGTCATCGCTCTATGTCATTGGTTTTTTGAGAGTCTTAACATAAATTTTAGCCGTACAGAAAAATAAAAACAACCCTCCAAAATACCGGAGTCCGTCCCATAAACACAATATTGAATCTGTGGCTTTTCCGTTTAGAATGGAAGAGGGCAGAGTAGCAGAAGGCAGGAAAAGTTTTTGCTCCGCCTGCGTAAGAGAGCTGGCTGTTTCCCTCCATAACTGCCGTTTCCAACAACGCAAACCCGAGGGTAGCAGCGCCCCCACCCTTCACCGCCAGAACGCGGCAGGAAGAGGCTTCATCTCCCTTCAGGCGCTTGGCTCCCCCTTGCCTGTGCTACGGCCGGGCCGGGGCGGGCAGCGCCAGCGAGGCCTGTGGGCCTCCTCATCCTCTCCAGCGTGTAGCACTCGACCTTCTTGTCGCTCCACACTGTTCTGGTGCTTATGAGGCGAAATCCATCTCCCAGTAAAGTGTCAACCAGCAGGCCTAGCACGTTAGTGCCATTAATCAGCTTTCTAGTATCGGGCTTTATGGAAACATACCTAAAATAAGAAAAAAACCTTGTTAGAATACATATTAATACTTACTTTAGTTTTTGTTTAAGACTTTTAGACAAATCAAGCCATCAGATAGTGCTCGTCAGCACAGCTGCATGGATCTGGGGCAACCAAGACCCTGGATTCTTCTCTCGAGGATGATTTAACTCGTTTCCTCATTATTCTTCAGCTCACCCATTTACACGTTACAGAACAAGCACTTCTCCTCCAGCCCCACGACAGGGCTCATTTCCTTAAGGAATTCCATCTCACTTTGCTTCACCGTGGGGAGCTGACCAGCACGTCCTGTAACGTCGCAAGAGGTTTTCAAGCCAGGGACAGAGGGGCAAGGACACCAGGTTCAGTTCAGTAGCGTCACACTCCATCACACAGGCTCTCTCTCTACAAACAGTAACATTTATTGCAAAGTTGCCTTGTACAGCAGCTCTTACGGTAACAAGTAGGAAAATCATTTTCACATTACCTCAAATGGTTATACTCGATATAAAGTACAGATTGAAAAGTCTGTCCAGACACTTCAAGGACCAGAAGTCATGTAAAAATACTATTACAAAATACATAAGCTGACATGGGCGAAACTGTTCCACAGTTCACAGGAAAGTACACCAAACATTCATGAAAAGCACAAAAAGGACATAGAGTCCATGGCACCCACAAAACCCAGCTAAACAGAAATTCAGTAGGCAACATAATCCACGTTGACTTGTTTCATTAATCAAGCTGTATTTTTCTATTGATATGCAAAGGAGAAATTTTACCAAGTCTGAAGAGAGAAAGGCAAGAACTAGGAATACTTCTTGCAGTATTTAAGTTGTCATAACCTACTAAAGCAACTGTTAACCCAATAAAATAAAAAATAAATTATAAAATTAAGGTTTGCTACATAAATATAGGCTGCTTTATAAACAAAATACTTCAGTGCTACCTCTACTTAGCAGAAGAAAGTTAAAAGAAAGCTAAACTTTGCTGATTTTTTCAAAATAATCAAGGGACTGCTGCATTAACTCCTATATTGAACAGATAGAATAGCCCTGCTGGAACCATTCCAGTAAAACTTCCATGAAATTCCAGATGTTCTGAGAGACACACAAGACAGGCCAGGTTACATTTTCTTGTACTAGAATGTGTGTCCATACTATGAAGACATCCAAGAAGATTTTATTTTAAAAAAAAGGTAAAGTAAGCTATGGTATTAAAATATGATCCTACTATCTCACAAACCACTGATTTTCAACAATTTTAACCATAAAAATTCTTTAAACTCTTTAGAAAACCTACTGAGAAACATATAGTTAGTACTCTATTTCTTTTCCCTTCACCTATAAAAGACCTTACAAATTTTCCAATCCTTGAATGGTAATCCTACTTATGGTCATGTTTTTCACACCTGTTTAGCCCTTATTTTTTCCTTTTTTCCATATGAAATCCTACGGGACCATAAGGTAGTCGCTATTTCACCCATCTTTCCCCAGTAGCTCACTCCTTATTTGTTTTGTTTTGCCTTATATTGGCTTTGGTTCATTATACTGTCTTTGTCAAGTCTTCTAGAAGGTCAGCAATGTTGTGAAACTCTAAATTGTAAGAAAGAGAGCAAGAAGAGACGAGAAACTTCTGAAGGAAAACAAAAACATCAAGAACAGTGTATTTTAGAAAGTCAGGAATATTTCTGAGAATAGGCAAAACAGTAAAACAAATCTGGTATTTGTTCACTGGAAAAATGTAATACGAAAGAGGCAGAAAGAAGGAAACGTATTTCTCCTCTCTGAAACAATTGTTCAACAGTTTCTTTAAAATGAGTGCTATAGCAAGTAGCCTGTGCTTCAACACTAGAAATCACAGAGCCATTTCCGTAATGGGAAGTCACACTAGGGAGAATACCTGGCCACAAACTGGTCCCCAGCAAAGAAGTCAGTGCCGCACTGAAAAACCATATCGTGGTGAGAAGGTCTTTCCAAAGGCAGCGGAACGAATGGCTTCTGAGAAGGGAAAGGGCTGTTCCAGCTCTGTCCCGACTGCTGGTCCGTAAACACTGTGATCTGCTCAGCAAGAGCCTCCACGGTGCTACTGCAGGAACCAAAGATCCGGAAAAAGGCCTGTGCTTCCTGGAGAAAAAAACGCACTTCCAAGATCTCCTGCCTTGGCTTCAGCAAGTGCTCGTGGCCCAGCAGCTCAGCCAGAGCGTGGAGCTCATAGAATTCTGCTTCTCTCTGCAGCCTCTGGAAGTCAGAAAAATCAGTGGGCAGAGAGACCTGAAGAGTCCTCAAGAAGTCCATGATGTAACTAAACAAATTCCCATCTCTGTCCACAAAAAACTCCCCGTTCACTTGTTTAAACTCATGGTCTTCGTTGCTCAACATACGCGCTAACCTGGACTCCGGGAACCGCTGCAAAGTACAAGGCCGGGTTACAAATCTCAGCCCTCCCACGCTCAGAACGACCACGTCTCGACTGCTCATCGTCATCTCAACTCGTGAGGAATTACAGCGCCCTGCTCTACGGGGCTGTGACTGTCCTGCCTAACTGCAAGGCATCTGCAGCTGCTCAATGCTGTGTTTGAGGTGAGGCGAAGAGCAGCAATAGGACTCCCAGGCAACAAAGATGTAAATACCATGTACAATAGTTTTGTTTGCAGGGTTTGGTTGCTTGGAAACTTTGATTCTTGGAATTTGGTGTTTTATTTTTGAAATGGACAACTTCCAGGTCTACTGGGAGACACTTAATTGATCATCACACCTTATTAAACCTTCAGAGAAACCAAGAATATCCCCAAAGTGTGGCACAGTTGCTTCCTGGCGTCATAAGATTCTATACATGCTACACATTGCTGTTCATAGGAGCACTGTAAAAAAATGGCTTGATTGTAATTCAAGCCATATATTTCAGTATCATATACTCTGCAGGTAGCTGAAGCTTACATTTCACTTTAAATCATTGTTATCCTATGGGCAAGTCAACGAACTCAGAAAAGTCAACTCATTCCTGACGTAAGGTACATCAAATGGCGCGCTAAAAGAGACTATGGATGCTCCAAGGCTAAAGCACTTCCAAGCACCAACAACATCCATGTTCCCGTGACACTGGGCTCTCTGTTCCAAGAAAACTTTCAGTCCTTTTCCCTTGGCTCTGGGAATTATGACCTGGAGACCCAGAGGGAGGGAGAGACACTGCTCTATCTGCCCACGTGGCTGGAGCTACAGCACAAGCTGCCTTCCCTGGCTGAGCCGCTGTGTGCACAGCACCAAACAGCTCATACTGGGGCTTCTCTTTCAGAAGCAACTTCCAAAAAAACATGGATCTAGCAAGGCAGCTCAGATATCCTAATATTTTCATGTTGGAAAAGTAAACTGCAAAGTATGTTCTTCTCTTATTGCTCTTCTCTTATCAGTCTTTACTGATTTCTCTTCACCCCTACAATCAATTCAAGATGTTTGAATGCCTGAAAGTATATTTTTGTACAGCATGTATAAACAATAACAGACACCTACAGTGTCATGAGGACACAAGACAATTATATTTGGCTAAACAAAAACATAATAAAAAAGATCTGTTTCAGTGAGGAAGAGGTTCCAAAACATGAATTAATATACTCAGCATTTTGCCATGGATGGGCACTCTTAACAAGTCTCTCAACACACCACCGCTCTTCTCCACCGTAACTGTTTTTCCTCTTTCCAAACAACCACCCTGTTAGAAAAAAATATTTATGCATATGCTTTTTAAAAAGTAACACTTTTTATCAAAGGGTATACAGTATCTTATTCCACACTTATGTTAACATTAGACTAAGTACATAGTTTTGCCTTATATTTTTGTAAGTAAAATTATTTTCAATTAATAATGTTTCCATAATCACTACTGCGATAAAAATTCAGAAATAATATGTTTTTCAAAGCTCAGTTTCACCTTTTGATTTAATCAATGCCTAAAACTATGTAAACAGTAGGAATATTTTGGAAACATTTTGAATTGCTAAAATGTTTTCATTTGATTTAAAAAAAACCCACTAATTTTAGAGTTTTATGTTTTCTTCACCAGATCTCTGTTACTTCTTACATTTCAGAAGGGACTTCACAACAATTTATATTTGCACACAAACTGTGCAACATTATCCAGTACCACTAATGTATAAGTTTTACACTTTTCTCTTAAAAGTGAAGCTCCATCTGCCATCTGTTCCCAGTAAAACATTGCATGATCTGCTATTTCCACTGTATCTGCCAAATAGGACAAGCTAATTGTAAAGAACTGAGATTTCCAGTCCTGGAGATTGTCAACAACAGATTCCACAAAGGACATTCTGGTGGCAGCAAGGATAACCAAGAAAATAAGAGAGGTCACTATAAACCTGGACGAAAAGACTGAGGGAATCTTGAGCTTAAGAGCGTTGTTCTCCTGAGGCAAGGAAAGCTTGTCCACATCAACTAGTTTTATTCCATTCCACTGGCTGGTGTCAAAGTTCTTCATTGTAGGACTGATGTCTACATTGGAACAAGGCAAAGGAGTTTCTTTGAGCACCTTGATTTTTTCCCTGAATTCCTGCATCTGTTGCAGAAATATAATGGGTTCGGAAACATCCTTGAAGGCCTCGGCAATGTTAAAAGCCATTCGTTGCTCTTGCAAGATTGTGTTGAGCTTATTGATTTCCGGGTCATAGGCCTGCATCACTGCCAGTTTCATGGTCTCAAAGTCGGAGAGAATCTCATTTCGTTTCTGCTCCAGCGTGTGCTGCAGCTTCTCGAAGAACTCCTTCACTTTATCCGAGTCCTTGGTGAGCATCTGCAGGGCTTTCCTCTTGCTGGTTTCCAAGGTATCCAGGCGGGAGAGTGCGTCTCCGCAGCGCCATGTTTCAAAGCCCTGGAAGAGGGTTTCAAAGGCGCGCTTCTCCTGGGAATAGGCCTCCTCGATGGAGCAGAACACGTGCTTCGTGTGGTCCCCGCGGGTGGCGCAGACCCCGCAGATGAGCTGCATGTCTGTCCGGCAGAAGATGTTAAGGGGCTGCCCACTGTGCACTTTGCACACAGGCATCTTAGGAGTCACTTTGATTTTGTTATATTTCTCCACAATACCCTTCAGGGAATAATTGACTTGCAAGCTGTTGACTCCAGTAACAGGAGTTTCCTTCCTGCACGTGGGGCACTTGAAAGGGGATGGTCTCCAAAGGACATTCCGCACATTTCCCTCGAGTATTCCTTCCAGACACTTCCTGCAGAAATTGTGCGAGCAGGGCAGGACCCGAGGATCATCAAACAGGCTACAGCAAATGGGACAGGTGAGATCTTCCTCCAGGAGCTCCATCATATCCTAGAAATGAAAATAAAGAGAAGAGCACAACTTTAAAAATAGGATTCACCTTCTTCTTCCAACATCCTTAAGACAAAACATCAGCTGGGGTCACACAACCAGTCCAGCCCGACTTGGGAACCCCACAAAGGGGTGACATCACTTGTGGCTACCTAATGGCAGACACAAGGACAGCTCTGTGTCCAGGCACCACCATTTGCTGACTCTCTGAAGCACTGCTGGAAAAGGCTGGCCAAGTCCAGCACAGAATTGCTGCATCAAATGAAAATACTGCGTGTACCAGTAATTCAAGACTTAAATCCTTCTTCACTGATGCAAGACACAGCAACTGGATTTTCACCAAGGGTGCCAAGCTAACATACCCTGCTAGCCTTTGATCGCTCTCTACTTGCTCACCTCTTCCGCACTTACTGCTTTAAACACCAAGCACTGCTACTTTAAGAAAGACATGTTAAAAGGAGGCTGAAAAAAGCCAAGTGTCAGAATTTCCTCAGCTACAAAATATGTGAGGTGGCTTTGATTTTTCCATTTGCAAAGACAAAGCTGAGGGACCATTTGCTTAAAAACATTTTTTCCTCTTGCTCCCACAGTATTTGTAAATGACCAAGCAACTGAATTACTTTTAAGCAGTTCAGCACAAAGTTAAAATACTTTATATATAAAAATATGTGATATATCACCAAAAAAAAAAAAAGTATTCAAATAGCTCCGTAACAGGAAAGCAGAGGAATGAGCTCTTCTAAATAGCTTTAATACTATTACCAAGGTTCCAGGCCCCTCTTCAGCAGGGACAAGAAGTAGGGGGATATGTGTCTGTCTGAGTAAGCAGAATTTTAAAAAGTTGCCAGCTTTACTGCTCAGCCACAGGACTAAGGCTTAGTTCTCTATCTTTCAGTATTTGGAAATTCCCAGCACAGAAACTATTTGCCCTGCTCTACCTTCTTTACCAGGGAGGATTTTTCTTTTTAATTAGGGAGCAGGAAAACAGGCTTGGCATATCTGAGTACTGCAAACCACTCCAGAAAATGCTTACTACAAGTTTAATTGAAAATGCAGGCCAAACAGTGAAAACTTTCATGCTCTTAAAAGCACAAAAACAATGCAGGAAAAAGTTTCATGATCCATACAAAACTTTCTTGGTGTATTTCAATCCCATTTATGCAATTAAATAATTATGCTCTGTAAATGTGTATGTGTAAATGTGTATGACCTCATTAAAAGCTAAAGATTAAAAAATAAAGAAATGGGGAAGCCTACAAGCATATTTGCTTTTCCTCTTGTAACAATGCCGGGAATACTAAAACCTTGCATGACTGGTTAGAACTGCTGAATCAGCTTGGCAACTCAATGTTATTTTTCAACTTCCGTCCTCCTTGTCTTCCTTAAAACGCTAATTTTAAATAATACAGTTTCTGTGGGTTAGAACACCCATTTTATTAGCAACTTGACAATCATATGAGTGACTATAGCTCAGACTGCAACTATAGCTCAGACTGCAACATCTCTCCACTGAGGAGTTCTGTGCGCAACTTCTCACATGGGCATGGGTGGCCCTAGGACATGTCTCCCAGACAGAAACAGTGGCTCTGATGTCTTCCTTCCCCGGAGCCACAGGAACCCCAGAGGCTGCAAACCCTGAAAGGGCAATTTTCACAGTTCCATCATTCAGAAAAAAAAGGGACCAAAAAAAAAAAAAAAAAAAAAAAGCTCTGTAGCTTAATTCCACACTCCAAATGCTGCATGAGAGACAATTTCATCGAGTATGTTTCTCAACACAGAAGTTGGGTTTATCAGCTAGCAGCAGGCAGAAGGCAAATCAAAACTTCACCAAGCTGATCACAGCATATGAATTTCTTCAAACAAAACAAAAAAGGCGTCTCGCACTGAATAACAAGTCTCCTGCAATGACAAGGAAGTATTCTAAATAAAATCCAACAGAGACACAGCATTTCCACAAGCAGTCAAGCTCCTCAGGAGCAGCACTCTCCCCCTCGCTCTGCAAGGGCCCTGCTCCTTGCTCAGGACCATCTCTGAGTGAGCTAATCCGCTAGTACCTTTCCAATCAGCACACCGAACAGCTAAAACAGGGGTCCACAAGACAAGGGCAAGAGGAAGACAGCAGCTCCTCCTTTTGGCAGCAACAATGTTGTGATTGTGCTCACAGGAACCGCAACCGAACTGGGTTTCGATGGGGGCCGTTTCACAGTGGCCGCCGGGTACGCTAGGTGTTCCCGCAGCCAGCAGCGCTGGAGAGGGCAGCCATACTCCACATCAGTTACTCCACAGCCAACGTCTTGCTTCCCCAAAGCAGCGTGTGGATGCAACACATCCAACTGTTATTAAACTAGGAAGGCCTGAAAAAAAAAAAAACAAAAAAAACAAAAAAAAACAAGCAGTTAGAGTTAAGCGCCCTGGCAGCAATAAAAACACCGTGTCAGTAGCAGGGCCCCACCAGCCCACCAGGCACAAGGGCAGCAACCCAAGCAGCAGCCCCTTTATCCCTCTCCGTGCTCGGGGATTCCCAGGATACATCCCCGCGCGCGCTGCCGGGCTGGGGGGGAACAGGGTGTTTTGTGTGGGTCCCCCCCGGGGTTACTGCTCCCCCACGCGGCGCGGTGGGGGACGCCCACAGTCCCCGGCTGCCCTGACAGGCAGGAGGGGGACAACAATAACCGCGGCACTAAGCGCAGCCCCTGCCGCGGCCCTCGCCGCGGGGGCGCCGCCGCCAGCGCGGC
>VWPW01022961.1:51345-64846 GCA_013389825.1 Crypturellus undulatus
CAAGCCCCGCCCCGCGCCGGCCGGGACCCCGCGGACCCGCCTGGGGTTTTCCCGATAAATTAGGGGGAAACTGCCCCAAAACGGCGCCTGCAGCCCAGGAGCGGCGGCGGGCTGGGCTGCGAGGGGATAGCGGGGTCTGAGGGGGACTCAGGGGGCCCGGGCCTGCAGGGAGCGCCGTTGGGGGAGCAGGAGCAGCGTGTCCACAGAGCCCCCCTCAGCAGGGCAGGGAGTGAGCTGCAGGGAGGCAGCGTGGGCAGCCGGGGCTTGAGCCCCGTTTTGGGCCTACTCTCCATTGGGTTGGTGCCCGCTGACTTTTACCGCGCTCCTGAGCGTGGCAGCAGTGCCTAAAGCTGAAGTTTTTCCCTAGAGGAACTTAGCAGGGTCCAATATTATGTTTTCTCTGTGTTCCAAGGTGTGTTGCTAGTAAAAAGAATGTTTTGGAGAATAATTAAATAGCTTACAACTCCTTCAAATGTTTCTACCCCTTGTACCTTTCCTTCTGTTTGAGGATGAACCTTTTCTGACTGAATTTTAAGTTCTGCTTCTGTTGTGGCTGAGCAAAGGTTGTCAGAATGGTGCCTTAAGCCCAAGAGGCAGGAGAAGAGAGTATAGATTTTAAATAAATAAACCTTGTTTGAAAGATGAAGTAGCCTATAAACAGTTCTCCTGCTTCAAAGTGTGGCCCATCATCATAATTCTCAGAGACTAATGAAGTTCTTGCTTGGGGTTGAAAAAACAAAAATGTTCTCAGTATTTGGGGCTTTTGAGGTCTGCCTCCTGACTTCCGAAGACGTTTTGAAGTTTTATTTTATTTTTCTTTTTCTCTCCCTCTCCTCTTTGCAGGAACAGACGTTGTCATTGTCAAAAATGGCAGAAGGATATGTGGCACGGGAGGCTGCTTAGCCAATGCACCCTTGCATCAGAACAAGAGCTATTTCGAATTTAAAATCCAGTCCACAGGTTAGTCAGCACAGAGACGCAATTTTAAACTTGGAAAGATATCTCTGATTGCCTGCTGGTTGTTATATTTTAAGGACTGAGCACATGCATTAGTCTTATCCTTGAACTTTGTGAACGTTAGAGAGTTTTGTAAGTGATCATTGTGTAAAAGGAAATCTGAAGTTTTGGAAACGTTGGGCTACACCACTACAGAGCTCGCTCCAGAGCTGTCTGTATTCTTAACATTAAGCCTCTATTGTTGTAAGGAGCAAACACCTTAAAAATGAAACCGTGATTCATCTACGCTTTTGGGGAATGGAAGAAGGGAGTGTTAGTCCAAAGATGTCTCCTCAGGCATAACAGTATTAGCTGGAGCTAATACTCTGCTTTTTGGGTGATCGCTGTTTGCACTCAGTTAGTTTGGGGTGTAGGCAGTGTGAGGACAAATCTGTCCAAAACGCCTTGCAGTTGCTTTGACTGACTGTTGTTAAATCCTGTAAACCCCAGCACAGTCTTAGCTTGGTAATTTCAGTATCCTTCCCATTGAGGGCAGAACCAGCTGCAGCCGTTCTTCACTCAAACACAGTATCCATGTTCTTATCATGTTTAGTTTAGAAACACAGGAAGCAAACTCATGTGGTCCCTGTGAGCCCTGTCCTCTCCATTCTCATATGCCAAGGCAGGAGAATTGTAGACCACTTGCATTTGAATCACAAAAGTGTCCCTGGGCAATCTGATTGGGCTCATGCAGCCTGACTATCGGAAAGGTGATTTTTTTTTTTCCCTAAGTAACATCTGAGTCTGATTCTGTTCACTATGGAGATGTAAGTATTAGAATAAATCGTTCTGCAGTTCTGTATTTTCTGTATTTTGAAAATAATTTCTGCACATTTTGGCCTTTGCACATTTGCACATTTTAGTTTTGTGTAGATTAAACAGTCTCATGTGTTTGTCTCCTCGCAGATCATGTTTTCTAGACCTCTGATTGTTGTTGCTATTTCTTCCACAATTCCTCATCATAGATCTAATGTGTCTTCAGGTGTGATGCTTAACATGGATGCTGTGCTCCAGCTGAAACATCTACTTTACATATAGTGTATTTAGTTTATACATGCCATACATGCAGGATTTTTTTCCACAACAGTTGGACATTAGACTTGTGCTTCTGTTCGGCCTGTGGTCTATAATAATCTCAGATTATTATATAATATCTCTATAATAATCTCAGATTATATTTTGTGAAGTTAGATACCAAACTATTACAATATTTATGTGGTTTATTGTTCTTACTTACCTGCTGTCCTTTTTAGTGCAGTTGAAAGTGCTGTATGCTCCTTATTTCAGGCCCTTCTACCAATTTGTCACCATCATGTAAAACCTAAATAGCTCTGGAAGAGTTTGCAGTCCTGTCGGAGGGTATCGGCACCACATTTAATAAGCACACTCACATTACCCAAGTCCTTAATCCAAATACGGAAGAGTATCTGACCATGGACATGTAATGCAAAGCCTCAAGCTCTCCTTGAGTCATCCTTTAGGTTTGACAGGGCACTATTGATCAGCAGCCTTGGAATACAGTTTTGTGTCCTTTTGTGCATTCGTGTCGTGGTAACTGCATCTTGACTTTATTTTCCTAAGTTGAGCATTTGAATGTCATGTGAGGTTTGAAAACATTACCAAATCAAGATCTGTCATATTTACCATTCTGTTTTATCCTGGGGGCTAGTGTGGCTAGCTGAAAAGGGAAATGATCCTGTTTTGACTTTGATTTGTTGTTGACAAATCCTTGGTAGGTGTATTTATTTTTTATCTCCTTTTAGTTTAACATAGAGAGTTTGTTTCCTCCTCCCCACCCCCACCCCTTTTTTTCCTCCTGTGAAGAAAACTTAATCTAAGAGGTTTAGAATTCTCTCGGTCCTTCTTTTTCAAGATACAGGCTGTCTCATCAGTCTTTTATGACTGCTGGTATTTCGAATAGCGCTTAGTAGATAAAGAGTTCTGTGGCACTTGTTTGAAAACATGTTCTTTATGCCGTCCTGCAAATGGCCTTCAGACGAGTAAATCTGATTTTCTTTTCCCATGTTAACATTATGTTTTAGGGATTTGGGGTATTGGAGTTGCAACCCAAAAAGCAAACTTGAATCAAATTCCCCTTGGTCGAGATGTCCACAGCCTGGTGATGAGGAATGATGGAGCTCTCTATTATAACAATGAGGAGAAAAATAGACTGCCAGCAAACAGCCTTCCTCAGGAGGGCGACGTGGTGGTGAGTTTCTTGAGGATTCTTTATCTTCAGCATCTGTTCCCAGACTTCCTATTTGCAGCTGTGTGGTCAGCCTGATCATTTCAGTTGAATTATTGTTTGGCTTGCATCGCTCGCGTCGGCAAGTGGTGACATAAACTCTTGTTAAATTTGAGTGGATCAGGAGTCTGCATTTCAGTGGACTTTCATCTCAGCATTGATGTGTTTCTAAGTGGGAGAGACTTTACCAGTGGTTGAAAAGCAGCTTCTGCTGCTCTGTTGCAGCCTCTACCTGCATCTACACAACCGATAACTCCCACCACAAGGATCACGCATTTCTTAAGGTTGGACTTTCCTCAATAAATGATGTGCTGGAATGCATTACACAGCTGTGTAACATGCCCATCTGAACGTAATAGCCCATTGGTTAATAGTTAGAAGAACAAAGCCGAGCAAGGATAGCTCCTGCCTGATAGATTAACTGTATTTTGGGCCAAACCTTTATAAGGAAGAGAGAGATGAAAGAGGGTCGGCAGGGTGATTCTCACTCAGCGGATGCTTGAGGAATGAGAGCAAGATGAACTTGTAAGGGCTTTTTTGGTACCTTGCTGTTTGCAGTTTCTTAAAGTGTTTTTACATTGCACAGTGTTCAGAGGGCTCTGCTTAATTTCTGCCATTTTCTCAATGCTAGAGATTAATTTTGAAAAACACCTGAGAACAATATTTAGATCATTTCTCACCAACAGATTTTCCTGTTAGGTAATCTTGAATCCTTATAGCAATGGTTAAAGAAGCCCCAAACAGCTAGTGTTGACCCCTCTACCTTCAGACATTCATTATTCTTTTAATCCCCTTCTGAAAAGGGTTTTTTTTTTTTTTTTTTTTTTTTTTTTTGGAGAGCTGTACGCTCTTTTAGGATTTGGTCAGCCTATTTAGTCTGAATAGTTTCAAATAAACAAAAAGTAGCAGATGTGCTACTTTCCTAAATCCCCAGTTTTCTTAAATTTCCTTTTATTGTATTCTGTCAGGAAAATAGGTTTCTGAAGTAGTGAATAGCAACACAAATTGTCACACTCAGCCACAGCAGCAGCAGTCAGAAAAATCATTTAGCTAACAAATAAGTAATTTATTACCTTGCTGATGTTTGCTTTCTGCTCTGAAATCTGCATGTTTATAGAACTGGGTATCAAACTGTGCTCTGTTACTGCTGGCAGAGAAAAAGAGCTTGGGGAGGTTTTCAGAGGGATGGGATCAACAAATAAACTGAGTTCATAACATCATTATTTATTAAAATTGTTTCCATGGGGAAGCATAAACTGGCAGACTATAAAGTGCTTAATATTCAAAATCACTGGAAATTTGTGATTCCCTAACATGATAAAAAAAATAATTGGGAAATTTACTTTATAAATTGTCCTTGGTCAGCTAGGATATGCAGTATTGTGTTACATCCCTGCATTAAGGAATCCTGAGTATTTGAAAACAAAATTGTTATCATTGCTTATTAACTTCTAGTTCTTCACCAGAATAGTTTATTTATTTTTTTTTTTTTTTCTGGCATGCTGTAGTTTGCATAATGGTGTTAAAACTTGCCTGTGGCTAGTAAAACTGGAATAAGTAGCAGTTTTCATTGTATAAACATGTTGATTTTTTTGTTAATATTTTCAACCTTGTAGGGTATTACATATGATCATGTAGAATTAAATGTGTATTTAAATGGGAAGAACATGCATTGTCCTGCTTCAGGAATCAGGGGGACTGTCTATCCAGTGGTATATGGTAAGTGAAGATTTTCAAATTCTTTTGCAATATGTAACATATTTTTTTTGAAGTCCATCTCCTGAGCTGTGTATTCTTCTCCTTGCTTGCATGGAACACACATTTTTTTCCAGTCACCATCAATCACTTATTTATGGCACCACAACTATTAATTGTGTGGATATATGGAATTAAGAAAACACAGAAGTATATGTTCACCTAAGTTTTAATG
This sequence comes from Crypturellus undulatus, assembly GCA_013389825.1. Taxonomy (NCBI): domain Eukaryota; kingdom Metazoa; phylum Chordata; class Aves; order Tinamiformes; family Tinamidae; genus Crypturellus; species Crypturellus undulatus. Next base: position 56,517 of record VWPW01022961.1, read on the forward strand.
CTACCTAATAGCTGGAAACAAGGGCACTGCTTACAGGCTAGTTAGAAAATTAGCAAGTCCAACAAGCTGTGGACTTCCTGCAGTCTAAAAATTCCTAAAATGAAGAGCAAAAAGAAAGAAACAGAAATCCAACCTAGTATAGGCCAATGGGCTAGTCCAGCTGATCTCTGAAGCCTGGTATTTATGCCTGTGAATTTCACATATTTTATAAACTTGTTTGATGTCAAATATGGGTAGGTGAATTGCTGTTTAAATGTTCTAGTACTGGCACAGCTGCTTGCCATGTAGTAGTGTAACTTTTTGCTCCTCTAACAACTGATGCCCAGTTCAGGTATCCAACAGTCGGTGAGTCAATTGTGGTGGCGATTTTAGCAGCAATCATGAGGACGATACTGCAGTTCTGAACAAGAAACTTATACAGATGCAATTAATCTCTGCATAGTTGGTCTAAAAAGGAATTTATGGATTATGGAAGTTGGATTTTGGCCAAGACATGTGTTAACAATTTACTCTTCTGTAACTTGGCGGTGTTTTTGTAGTTCCCAAGTATTCCGAATCCTGTTTAACATCTCGTCTGAGAGACAGCATTTCCTCCTGCTCAGTGCGCTGTCACACTGAGCTCTGGGCTCTCCTGTCATTCCTAGAAAACCATAACCACTCACTGAATGCCCTGTGTGGTACCTGCAGCCATCTCCAGACTATTTTTATTCCTTTTTAAGCTTTGTCTTAAGTACCGTCTTCTGTGAAACTCACTTGCAGAATCACAGAATAGTTGAGGTTGGAAGGGGCCTCTAGAGATCATCTAGTCCAACCCCCTGCTCCAGCAGGGACACCTGGAGCACGTGGTGCATCCAGTTGGATTTGGAAGATCTCCAGAGAAGGAGACTCCACAACCTCTCTGGGCAGCCTGTAAGCTTTTGAGATGTTATTGCACTGCATGGCATGGGTAACTGTCATTCCATGGCTGCTAATGAACAGCGGGCATGTTCCCATTTTTATGTCTTGACAAAATTCCTAATATTATGGCTCACGAGGAGGGAACAGATACTCTAGATGTGCTGTGGTGCCTTTGAAGAGTATGAATTCCGCTAACAGCTTGCCTTTTTCTGAGCTATAAAGAGCAAAAATTTTCCATATTGTCCTTCTGTGGTTTCTTCCATCCATCCCTTTTGTGATCTGTTCTTGTACCACATGATGGCGCTGCTAAAATACAGAGGCAGATAGTGGCAGGCTGCAACACTGCTCTCCCTGAGCGATGGGAGAATAGATGCTCTGTGCTAGCTGATGCTTCCATCTTCCCTTGATTTTTGGAAATACATAGCATAATTGTAAATTTTGGGTTTTTTTTTTCTGCTCAGACTATAGAGTTAAGGTGCCTGCGGAATAGAGTGGCCTTTTATTGCTAGACTATTCTCATCATCTTTCCCAGGAGGGCATAATTCCATAACAATTGTAATGTTTTCTATATATTGTTGTCACAGGTGAAGCCTGTGATTTGCATTTGACACTTACTTGGTATAAATTTTAAATGTAAATGTCTCTAGTTTAAGGTCGCTACTTCTAGTCAAGTGAGAGGATTTGAGCACGAGGAAGAGAGTTTCTTAAGCATTAGTTCAATCCATGATTCAGATTAGAGTTATAGATATCTTTGGAAGATACATGAATGTGTAGATGAGCATGGTGTCAAGTCTGAAAGTAAACCAGAAAAGTGAGCAGCTTGCATGTTGTTCTTCACAGCAGCTAGAGCACAGGCAAAGTGAGATGCAAAGTTACCCCCGCCACATAAGTGTAGCAGAACCAAACAAGCACACTAACAGTAGTTTTAACTGACCCTGGGAAGGAAAATTCCCTATCTTGGCTCCAAGATAGCTAAATTCCAACCCAAATAATGGAGGTAAAGCATTTTTACTATTATTTGTGGTGTAATGCTACTATTATATTGAGCTTAGGTCTTAGAAAGTCTTAGAAGACAGTATCTTTGAAAGATACTGAAAGATTTTTCTGACCGGTTGGATATTTCAGTTTGCCAAGGCAGTACTTGAAAGCAAAGCTATGGAAATGCTCAGCCATTTTATTTTCATTTTCTGCATTGAAGGCTAATAACACTTTTGTTGCAGATCGTGCAGAGGGCCCAAAAATGGGAGAGGTGCTGTTTTTAAAACACAATTAACTTCCAACTTAAAACTGATTGAGGAAACCCTTCTTGGTATCACAATCTGAAATAGATGATTGGACACCAGCTATTGCAGGCAGCTAAAACCCCATAAGCCTGCAGCAAAATTAGGAAGTAAACAGAAAAATGTGCGGTTGAGGAAGAGACAACCCTGCAATATTTATCTAGTAGTGCTACTGATTTGTAGATTTCAAGAGAAATAGAGTAGAACCTGTGTTGTGAACCTGTAATAATGTGCCCAGCAAAATGAGAGAAAAAAAGTGACTTTATCATAGACCATTTCAGACTGAAGTAAACAGCAGAAAAAAGGTGATCTGCTCTTCTTGAGTATGAGTGTAGGGGTTTAGCTGTTTTTTTGAAGAGATTTCTTACTGTATCAGTGTTATTGATGTGTTGGAGAATGTTCTTTGTGATCTGAGCATAGTATTTTCATCTAGTCAAGTGATATAACGGAGGATCAAAATATAAATGTTCGAAGATATGAATGTTGTGTCTTTAATCCCTTCTGTTTGATTGTCTCTTCTGCAGTTGACGACAGTGCCATTCTGGATTGTCAGTTCAGTGAATTTTATCATACACCTCCAACAGGGTTTGAAAAGATCCTCTTTGAGCAGCAAATCTTCTGAATGGCTTCATACTGAAAACCTGCACCCTGCACTGTTACAAAAGCTTTGTCATCTTAAATAAAGCCTCACGTTACCTTTAGGAAACATAGCTGTATTTTTAGTAAGTACTTGTGACTGTTGTCTGCAGAACGGATGCGTGAACTGCAACACCAGATTGTTGTGTTGTAAAATGCTAGGTTTCTGACAATGTTTTGTGGGTGAAAATCAGTTATTCAGGGCAGGTTGCTTGTTTGTTTGTTTTTCTGATTTGTATTTGATGCATAAGGAAACTAAGGGATATAATTGATACCAGTATTAAATTCAGTATTTTGAATCAACTTGAGCTCTGTAAAGTAAATAGTTCTTGTGCACACAATAGCTATGGAGGTTGATATTTCTTACGATTTTTTCCTGATTTTTTCCACACACAAGTCATGTATCTTGTTAAAACGAAGGACTGTGTTTCTAGTCTGTGACCTGGAATTGCAGTGTCCTTGTTGTGCTCAATGACTAGTAATATGATGGCATAACAGGCAGCTAGATTTTTTTTTAAGTTTAAATTATCTATTCCCTCATCCTTATCACCTGACATATTTCTCCTAAATTTTCATTTGTTTTGACTGTGACAAATAGCAGGATGCTTTCTAGTAATAATTCAAGTATTACTTTGCTGAACCTTGAAAAGCAGACCTGAATACTAGATGTGCTTTTGAGGACCATCAAGCTGTGTTACTCTGGTAGCAGAGTAAGTAGAGATTGCTCAGCTTGGGTACACAGAGAGACAAGGGTATGAGATGTTATGGTGAAGCCTTACATCTGAACTGTAAATCTGATTATTCTTTTGTGGAATATCTTATTTAATTTCTTTATGAATCATTTATAAATGATTAATGGCGAAGACATTGTTCTAAAATGTGATGCCCATAAATATAAATTATTTTCCTCCTGTCATGTATTTAATATACTTCCGAGAAGAATTTTTATTGTAAACAAAATCTTCATACTGGCTGTTTGGTTTTGTTTTGGCTGTTCCTGGGTTAATACATTTACATGAATAATAACTTTAATTTTTAGAAAACATCTGATCTGAACATACAATTTTCAAATATAAACAACTTGCCCTAAGCCTTTTACCTTATGATTTTCTGCATCTGTTCTAAGAAGAGTATTGCCATTCTCAGAGGCCCACATTGTCCTTCCTTTCAGCCTTGCTTCCACACAACAGCACGGACAGTAAAATTCCAACCCACAAGGAGCGATGCCCTCTTCAGCACTATGATATAAAGAGAAGGGAATTGGAGTGCAGTGTTGTAGTCGTCCCTTGAGATCTGCTGTGCCTGCTGTGGTCAGAGACATCAGCTACAGTATAGGAGACATTCATCCTTGAGGTGATGCCACTGTGCTAGTTGACACCATAATGTTTCTGTAATCAGGTTTGTCAACTCTTTAAACTCTGAATGGTTATATATTCTTTCTTTATATCTGAAGAGAGAGGGAAGGCATCTGACCTCTTCCCCTTTGATATCTTTGAATGAGGCTTTCAACAGTGGTTCTTTGCCCTGAAACACTACTGAAGTGCAAGTGCTTCTTGTGGAATTAAAATGTCTCATGCTCCTAGGGAAGAGGGAAGTATTTAAAGAAATTCCTATCTCTTCATTTTGCTGCAAACATCAAACAACTTTTCTGAAAGCTTGGTATGTTTAAGAGTATTTAGTTTGATGTAAACTTGGAAAGAGAATTCAGATTGCACTTGAAAATACCGAAAAGGCTGCTCCCGTCAAAGGTGAAAGTTTGAAATGGAAAACATTTTGGTAAATATAAAATACTCAAAACAGCTGTTAAATTGACCAAAAATATGAGACGAGCTTGCTCTTACAGCTCAGAAATTTGCTTATTTCCCATTTAAACGGTGTAAGAATGCATTTGTCATACTGCAAAGCATAACTATACCTCTTGTTGAAAACCCAACCCTTCTTTTGTCATCGGTGACACAGAGAATCTGTATAAAATAATGGAGGTGAATAAATGATCATTACCTTTTATTTGTGAAAATGGAAAGAGAGCACTTTTTTTTTTTTTAACCTGAAAATTAGTTGTGTGGTGAAGTTTCATAAAAGAAGCAAGGGTAAAGTTAATGCCATCTTACAGGTAAGAGAAGTGGGCTACAGAGATAGAAAATGGATTTGCCTTTTGTGTCTGAAGCACTTGGCAATAACACTAGTGTTATAGTGTGTTCCCAGCTTTGCCCAGGGAAAGGAGATACCTATTTCTATATATGTCTAAAAATTGCCCTAGAAGGTCACTTTACTTAAAGATTTAGCAATGTATTTTTCCGTAGCAAAGATATTTTAATAAGAATGAATCATGCTTCCCAGTGAAGTTTGAGGTGTTTCCACTAATTGTTTGTACCCAAATGTTTTCTTAATCTTTGAATGTTACGATATGGATACGCATCTCATGAGTGCAAAGTGTTGTATTTACTAGTTCTGTATGTTTTCGGAGTCTGTTGTGATTATATTATGGCAGCAAGGTAAGAAGTCTGGTTCTGGGAATACACAAATAAATAGAACTGACAGGACACACAAAGCAGCACAGAGATCAGAAGAGTTGTTATTTTTACAATATTGTAACTCTTTATGCTGCTTTGGTGATAGATGAAGTCAGATAATACTACTGCTAGGAGCTTAAAATTCTGATTAGGCACTATAAACCTAGAAATGGCTGTCAAGGAGAAGTCCCTGAAAAAAGGAGGGGTCAGGAGTGAAGTACCATGTTGTAGTGGATGATGTTGGTGTGATTTAGAAATGAGAATGCACTTCGGAATGAGTAAATAATTTGGTTGATATAATCCTAATTCTGTATTAAGTGCCCAGGAAGAAGAGTTTAAAGGAAAGTTTATGCACTCTTCACCAAAATAGTCCTGCAGGTGTACACACAGATGCTCTGCAAGGAGAGCTTGTTTGGGATGTGCACTGGGTGTCTCTCGTTGCACGAGAGCCGTCAGAGAGGGCAGTGCACGCTATTCAGGTGCAGATGCTCCTGGGAATACAGGCTTGCAGGAGAACTCATGCAATTTCTCCTTTCTGCTGGCTTTCTCAGAAAGGAATGCAATGCATACAGCTGTGCACAAAAAAGAAATTATGTGAATTGGGCCTTGTAACTGATGGGAATTTTTCTTAGTCCATTGGACTCACAAGGGTCCTTGGATTCACAAGGGTCCAAGTGAAGTGGTGAGACAGGCTGCTTTATGTCCTTGTGAATCCAGTAGAAATGGAAGGTCTGAAGATGCAGCTTCCCCACGACACCTGATGCGGTAAAAGCCTCCCTCCCTTTTGGAAAGGGGTTAACTATTACCTTGCTGAGTTGAGGGGCCTGCGTAAATATGTGCAGAGTGGTGTAGCTGAGGTATTCCCAGGAGAGAACATTTTGAAGATACCAAAACTCTCTTCCTTCTCCTGCCGAGTTTCCCAGAAAAGCACTTCTGAGCACATTGACTTCTTGGGTATGGATCCTGCACAAAAGCTCAGGGGCTCAGCAAGGGGCCTCAGAACTAGAGGGGCAGAGCTTTGCTCTTCTCGGCTGCTTCATGTAAGCTCCATGTTGGGACCATCTCCTGGAAGCAACCGAATCCTGGCTGCTTGAATACGGGATTTTGGCAAATTGATTCTTTGCAGCTCAAACAAGCAGGGACTAACAGGTCCAATTCCTTCCTAACCTGGCTTGTTCAAGAGCTTTTTTTTTTTTCTTTCCTTCCCCCATGTGGACAATTTAGCTTTCCCTACACCTTTTTTCTTTCCCCTTCCTGGCCCCAAGGAGAGGTGCCTGATCTGTGCCAGGATGCATCAGCAGAAGAGCTCTTTATCTCCCCACATGGTCCAAAGTCTGATGCTTCCTGGGAAGAGGGTAGGGGCTCAGGCACTGGAATTTCCTCCAGTGCTGCCGGGGAGGATCAGAGATGGAAAGATCTTGTGTGGAGTCCTGCTGCTGAAGTGCGAACAATTTACTGTGAAGTGCATAAATAAATCTGATGTTATTCCCCCCTCATTCCAGAACGCATCAAGAAAGAAATGCGTATTTTTCTTATCTCTATTTAGGCTGCATTGTGAACGCAAGCTAACACAGCATAATATGAGAGCAAAAATAGAAGCCAAGTTGCATCCGTGGAAGACTGCGATAGTTTTTATAGAGGAGGCAGTTCCTAGCTTCAAGAAGCATGACAACTTGAGTCATGTTTCTTGGACGCGCTCATCATCTTGGCAAGCAGCACACGTTAAAGCCTCCATTGTTGGGAAATCTAAATTCCCCTCTGCCTTAAAATATCTGAACTCGGGATAAGATGGCTTATGACTTTTTGATAAGCGAAAAAAAAAATCACACTGAGTGATGCTCTCAAGATTTTTCTATGGAAAAATGCTGCTTTCTAGGCCAAAGTAAACTTTGTTGAAATAGAGATAAGCTGCTGAAAACGGCTTGTCTCATGCAAGTCAGTAGCCTACCCCAGAGAGGGTCATCTTTTCCTACCCGTGGCATGGAAACAGCGTTTCCCGCTCCAGAGCAGGGAGCGAGCCCAGGGAGCGGGAAGCGGCTCCTGCGCCTGTGCCGGCTCCATGGCCGCAGTGCGGACGAGCGCGGTCGGGGCGGCGCGAAGCACTCGTGCCTGATCCGAGAGCGGCGGCTGTGCTCCTGGGCTGGCTTCTGGAGCAGGGGTGTGAATGCTCCTTCCCACCGCGCGGTGAGAGGAGCGCCCTCCTCCTGACACAGAGGCTGCCTTTCGCTGTGGGTTTCTTCAGAAGAGTTTTGGGCTGCGTGGAGCCTGTTTCCACGCTTCTCGTGGAGTTCTTCATCTTTTATTTAGCCGCTTTAAAGATCCATTTTGCCCTCAGTAAAAGAAGTAATGCGGCAGCCACTTCTTTGTTGCAGACGGGCAGTTCCCACATTCTGGGAAGTCTCATCCCTGTTTATAAAGGGCTGGTTGACACAACCCCGTCCCCTGCGGGACAGGCGCGTCACCCTGCAGCGTAATCCTGCTGATGCCGCTCGAATCGTTCCCCTGAGCCGCAGAGAGCCTTTTTGTGCCCGTGTAACTCCGGTATAACTCTGTGCACTACAGAAGCCTTCCCGAGCTGAGCTGTGTTGGCTCGGACGGGTGCAAAGGGCCCGGAGGCTTCTTGGTAATCATTGCTCTGGGGAAAGGAGGCAGAGCTGGGTGAAATGCGGAGCCTTTTTGCTGCGCGGTGAGGGAGGGATGGGAATGCAGAGGGCTGAGCTGCGTTGGCTGCTGCTGATGTCCCCAAGGCTGGAGCAGTGAGTGCGAGTGCTGGGAGGGCCACGCTCTTTGCTCCAGCAGGACTGCGGTGGATCCGCGTCCTAAATATCCCCTCCCGGGTGCCGGAGAGAGCCTGAATGGGGTGAACCAGCCCCGCAGGTGGGCGCAGGGGCGGGCTGAGCCCGGCCAGCGCCGCTGGCAGCTCCCGGACTAGCGATGGTTAAACCTTCCCAGCCGTCGCTTGTAGCTGCGCTCGGCAGGGTGCTGCTCCGCTCAAAGAAATGCC
>VWPW01022962.1:0-33141 GCA_013389825.1 Crypturellus undulatus
TTTCCTCCTACAATTTTATCCAGAGCTTTTGATACTTGATGCTTTCTCTTAAATCCCATGATCCTGGATTTACTTGATTACATCAGAGAGACTTCCCTCCTCCTCTATTTTTCTCTGTTTTTCTAAAATTCGTACTCTAAGAGGAAGACTTAAAAACATGACCTGAGAACACTCCTTGGATTGCAGGGTATGTTGTAGCGTCTTGATTTCTCTTCCTCATCTCAGTCTTATTCTAGTGCAAAAGTTTTTGACCTGTGTTGATTCACAGACCAAATATACTATCCTGGAAATGTACAAATTACACGAACATAGATTGTTGTGCAGCACAAATGACTTCATTCTTTTTAGCCGGAATTCATTAGCTCCTGTGAAATACATGATTCATGGATTGCAAGCCATGAACATAAAAGCAGCCCTCTGACTACAAGTGCATTGTCATGGGCACTAAGAGAGCAACCACGAGAGCAGATCCCAAAAACACAACTAAATGCGTAAGGGGAGAAAGAAGAATTAAGAGCCTGGTCTCATACTTCCCACTGCCACAGTGGCAGAACGAGAGAGGAGATAGATGACAAAATGCTACAGTGCTGGAGATGCAACCTGGTGGAGCTCATGTTTTTAGACCACTTAACACCATTTAAAAATCCTGTTGAGAGTTCTCATATCTTGGCATTCCAAGATATAACATTACAACTACTTTTATTTTTACTGAAGTATAGCAAAATTTAGATTTCTTTTCTTCATCATCCTGCTTTAAGTGGATTTAATTAAACTGATTCTCTTTGTGGAACATAACTTTGGTAGTGAAATTTGACTAACAGATCACAGAAAATGGCTTGTAGAAACTTTCCCCTCATATAGCAGTACAAGGTAAATCATCTACCATGTGTTGGAATAACTTAGTCTCCAGGCAGCTTTTACTAAAGCAAGTGTTAGCAGCTGACTAATTATAGTTGGATTTTGTCAAAGAGCCACAGAACAAGTGACTTCACGGCATCTAGCTGAATTTAAGCCAGAACAGTGAGGATGAACAGGTCTGTAACGCCACATAACCACACTGTGTGTGTGTGTGTGTTAAAGTCACCCTCCATTTGCAGCTCAAATGGATCAAGAGCAGATCACGCCTACCTTTCATGGTATCCGCTGAATGAACTCAAATGCACACGTAAAAGTGGTATTTAAACGGGTTTTATCAAATAATGAGTCACATATTGACTGAACAATCACCGTGAAGACAAAGGTAAGAGGCACTATATTCTCATTAATAATTTAAATCTCAGTGTGGATATATTGATGACTATGCACTTAAAAGGGAATTTCATTTTACTTTAAGAGTCCATCCAGAAAACTGGCAGGTCCTCATTACTAACAGAGTTTGACTCACAGAAACATTACTAAAACTGAGTAATTAACAAGAAAAAAAAAGCTTTAATATACTTAATGACAGTGAGAGGGGCAGAAGAATAAGGGAAGGAAATCTCATGCAGGATCCCCCCTCTCTCCCTGTCTCCCATCTAAGGCAGTAACACTTGTGACACAGAGCAATAGTTTTCAGCGCTGTCTAATTCGAGTTACGGGGAGGAGCAAGCAACTTTACAAGCTCATATAATAAATGTGTATGATCAGCAAAAACACAAACAAAAAGGTACTATGAACCAAAACCACTCAGCACAAACCAGTCGGGGCTAGTCAACATAATCAGCTCTATTCACATAACTAAGTTTGCTTCAACAAGGGCATGAACTTTCCTGGAAAAGCTCAAGTAATTAAGTGCAGAAGCTTACACATTTTCTTCTCTCAAGTTGATTTCCTCCCAAAATTAATGCTTCTTGAACAAAACTATTTCTAACGATTAACTCAAAAATGTGAGTGCTCTTTCCACAGCCAGACCCTATTGAGAGGATACCATGAAAGGGCAGATTTCAATTCCTCTTACACCTTATCTTCCCTTTCCATCATTTTGGATGGGTACAAACAAAAGTGTGGCTTACCTCTTGAAAAAAGAGCAGGTTTCCAATGAAAGGAAGAGGTGGAGGATGTCGGATCCCTACTTTGGCTAGTCTGGAGAATGCAGAGGTGGAATACCTGAAAGTAAACGAAAAAATAATAAAAATAAGGCAGTAAACTAAATCTGGGTCTTGTCGTGATACGACTTCTCAGAGTAATTTCTTTAGATGGACTCCCTGAATTCAGTGTGGGAAAAGATGCTGCCTGAATGGACAGATGAAACAACCAGTGTGGTGGCATTGCTTTCAGCAGCTACTAGGTCATAGAAATAAATATAACCGTGGTGCTTCAGAGGGGCAGCGAATAAAGAGACTCCAACACAGAACTGCAAACTTGGGCAGTGGAATCAGAGACCCTGGGAGGGTTGTGTAAAAAGTAAAAGCAACTCCCTATAGTTACACCAAGTTACAGTGAGATCAACACATGCATTTGGGTTTTGATCCTTAGACTCTATTCTTCTTCCATCACCACTACCTATACAGATCACACAACAAGAATTCAAACCAGTTTCAGTTGCATACGAGCCAAGACACTGTCAGTATTTTCAAGTCAAGCCTAGTATTTGGGGCCAGATATGCTGATTAAGTGATTTTCCAGCTGCCAGTCAGCAAATTAAACAAGGATAAAAATACAGAGAAACAAAACCCAGGCTGAAAAGCTTCATGCATCCCTCACTGAAAGATGAAATTGAAGCATGTTGACAGGGACAATACAGAAAAAGTTACAAAATAATCACAAAAGCTTTTTTTTTTTCCCCTCTTTCTTCACATGAAGAAATGATTTATGATAGTGGCAAGATTGAGCAGGTAGAGTTGCGTTCAGCCAGAGACACAATAATACCAAATACTGTCGTGCCGAGCACTGTTACTGTAAGGTGTGGAGCAAAAGGCTATTAAGATTAATAAAGGCTACATCTATATTAGCACTAGTTTTAAAGCATCCTCTCAGGCATGCCCCACTTTTGGGGCAATGGTTCCATTCTTGGGGCATTTTGGTACCACCAAAATGCCACAGATCCCCTTTGAGAGGGAATTAAGCTTGCAGCTCTGCTCCGACCTCACAACTCTGAAGGGGCAACCCCATTGCAAACTATCTAGCCATCCCTCCCTACTGCCAAAGGAGCTTCACTCATGGAAGCCCAGATTGGGCTCATTTGGTCCTACGGATGAAATTAAATAAACCCCCAAATAAAAAGCCTGAAGAGAAGAGTGTAAATGTAGGGGGCACAGTACTAGCTGCCTTGGTCCCTTGAGTTCCACCTGCTGCCTGAATTATGTGATCATTTAGTCACATAGAGAATCAGGTAGCTCAGATCCTGAAGAGCTGCCTCCTCTTAACCCCAGGTGCAGCCCTGCCGACTCCAAGGACCTCAGCTCACCCATTGCAATGACTTGGGCACTCTCCTCCTCCAGGTCCAATAACCTACATGCGCCTCAGTTAAAACACTCTCCTCGATGCAGGAAGGAATATTGTGGCTTATCCTAACAGAGAAACAGCACCCAACTCTTTTGGAGCAGGGAAGATGGGGGAGAGAAAAGAACGGTTGTTAAGAGAAAATGGTCCTTTCTTCTATCTGTGGGAAAAAAAAAGGATGCTGGCAAATGAAACATATGAAATAGCAAGAATTAAATCTCACATGACCAGCAAAACAGAATGGGGCTTAAGTATCTAGTTAATAGCTTTGGGCACTTTGGTTTCCTGAGAAAATTTCCTGCAACACAGTACCTATTAATGGGTTTTCTTTTGTGAAGGTACTTTACAAAAATTACAGTCAGAAGATACAGATTTGATCATTTTTTAAATAGCAACAATGTTCTCTCTGTGTGACAATACAAACCTTCAGAAACACAAAGTCTGAATAAAAAATGTGTCTGTTTTGCATTGACAAGGTATTGTGGAAAAAAAAGTACTATGTCACCATTTACTATATATTTTATATATATTATTGACTTTTGGGTTATTTAACTGCTTTTAAAAATATGAGATTTTTATTGAAACAGCTAATACTCCAGGGAAAAATATGTTTTAACTTGAAAACAATAAACAGCCTACACGATCCATTTTCTTCCTCCAAAGACAGGGAGGTTCTTTTTCTGCTGTTTGAAATCTGCCTAAAGTGTCTTTGTGTCATAGCAAAGTCCCCATCTCCTGTATATAAACAGAGGAAAAGATGACTGTTCTTCTCTCAGTGAAGAACAGTCAATTTTGCCACATTCTACCCTTGATGTTTTTACTGTTAAAAGGAAAAGAAGGAGAGATTGCAAAACACCAAACAACTGAGCTGCACTTAACTCTGAATTTCGCTATGGATTGGACACTCTGCAGACTCCTGATCTTCGTATACTGGAAACAGAAACACAAACGTAAGAGACAACTACGCCACTCAACGTAAATGATGATGACCAAATATTTAAAAAGGACAACAAAACTGAGTGCGGTGCTTGAAGCTCAGCACCCAGATTCGTAAGACCAGAACCACATCCAGGCTCTGAAAACTAATTGTCCTTAGATGAGTCGCTCATCTCCGTCAGCTGCTGAACATTCATGGCAGCTCCATACAACGGAGAATTTGCTTTTCTTTTTCCTCTTAACGCACAGTTCTCTGATGCTTTTTATTCAGTTACATTTGAAGTAGGTTTTCAAAAGGCAGGGAAACATGGTTTACAATGAGATGGGAAACAGAGAGGCAGCGTAGTCAAGCTGCATGCTGAAATATGACAACTAAAGGGCAGGGCCAGCAGGGAAAAAAGGAGATCTCATCAGCATACTCATACAGCTTCATTCTCTGATCCGCAATGTTCCCGCTATTGTTGAAACATCTGCAGTTCGGCAGAAATGAAGACATGATGCAGGGGCTTCGAGACTTGTGCTACACATGCAAAAGAAGGTAGATGTAGCGTTTCACAGGTAACCTCGACTTGCGCCGTTACTAATGTAACCGCTTATGTTTTGCAATCCTAAACACAGTCTAGAAGTTTTGGGTTCTAATTGCCCCTCTTGCCCTCCCTTCTTCCACAGGGTTTCAGGTCATCCTCTCTACCTAGCGCAGTGATCGCTGGCCGGGCTGCCTTGCGCACATCCATCTGGGCAGGCTGCAACTCTAAACGAAACTGCTTCCAGTCTGCCTCATTAGCAGTAGCAGGAAGAGGCTTTTTTCCTCTTACCACACTTCTCTCTTAAATTATCACCAAAATTAGTCCTTATCAGAATTCCAGACCTTCCCGATACGCAGTGCTGTGCCCGTCTGCGTTTCCTGACGGTTGAAGCGCAGCCAAGGGCCTAACAAATAGAAGAGTCAAATGCAAAAAGCTTATGGCCTTTTCCTAGGCTGAAGACTATTTACTGGAGAAAAGTAAAGGGGGGAAAATGCTACACACAGCTCTTGAGTATTGCTCAGAAACTTGCAGTTGCATTTTTCTTCTTAAATACCACATGCAGATCTGATGCTGCATCTCAAAAGATCTAGAAATAGAGGAGATGATAACTGCAGTGGTGGCCAAAATGAGCAAAGATATGGAACAACTTCTGCACAAGGAATAAAGGAATAAGCAAACAGACTAAAACCTTCAACCCGAAGAAAGAAGTGACTGTGGAGGCTAGATATATCTAAGATCCTGCATGGCATAAAGAAGATAAATCAAGAGTAGTAACTACGTCTAAAAAAGACACTAGTAAATATGCAGGTGGTGTGAAGGGAAAATGAAGCACTTTTTTCACATAATCATTATTCTTACTTCAGAACTCCTTGTCAAAAGAGGCTGTGTATACCAGAAATTTAAAAAGCTAATGACAAGAAAACCCACCAAGAATATGAAGCACAAAAATGTAACGTTTGTTTTAGGAAGTCACTAAGCTGCCAGCTCCCAGGAACTCAGAGGAGGCATTAGGGAAAAAATATATAGTTGTATATTTGCCTCATTTTTCTGCTTTTTCTGTGAGCACCTGATGCTACTGTCAGAGAAGGAGTATTTGAATAGATACATACATTCTTTGGTGTGAGTACATCCGCTACCCTTACCTTAATACTTGCTTGTGTGCTTGGGTTCCCTCCTTCAAGTGAATCCTATAACCCGAATGACTTGTATTTCTGACTCAGGTTTGGGGACAAATAGAGTCTCTCTGAAAAGTATTCTTAAGCTAAAATAATTATAAGTCTGTCTTTTTGCAAGTAGGGCTCTAGAGCTTGCCATGCCTCCTGGACTGAGGGACACCTGAGTAAGGGCTGAATGAGGCATCAATCAGCGGGCAGCTTTAATTCATTAATTTGACAGATGTAGAAGACACACAGGGCAAAGATAAAAGGAAAAGGGTGAAAATAAATCTAAGCCTTCTAATTTGCTTTCATTATCCTTAAGCAAGGCACCACTCTGCGAGCTTCCCATAGCAAAACAATAGATCAGACCACTACAAAACCTAAAAGACAAAACCTCAGACAGTTCAGTGTTGTTGAAATGAAGTCGGGAGGAGTCTTTGTGGAAAGGGAAGAGCGCAAAAAAGGATAAAACTGCAACGGCAGCAAGATAGAGGGGACAAGGAAAAACCTGCAGCACATTCTCACTCTAAGGATAAACATACCCTGATATTTACACACGTAGGGCTTCCTGCGCAGCTATTAATTTAAAGCCTTACTATTGTATTTGGTACAAAGTGACAAGACATCAAAAGAAACCAGAAGAACGAGAGTAATGAAGCAGATCAATAAACAACTCAATAATTCTTTGAAGACATTCAAATGGCCTCTCAGAGCTACACAGTCCCCTTGTATACTAAACATGACTGTTAAAAGAAAGTTAACCTACCAAATACATTCCTATAGGCCAGCAAGACTGATTTAAGCTACCTGAAAAAAAAAAAAGAGCTTCCCTCCAAAANGCTGATTTAAGCTATCTGAAAAAAAAAAAAAAAAAAGAGCTTCCCTCCAAAAACCACCACGCAAAACATAAGGAAAAACAATCAAACCCAAAGATAATCAGCTGAAGTTGTAATAGACATACAAATGACAGAGCTAGCTATGCTCCACAGGCCAGTACTAACTGGAACTGCAAGAGCACTATATGACCTACACTAAGTGCAAGCAATTTCTATAGCAGGTAACACTCAAGAGTCAATAACTCTGCACCACAGAGTTCCACAACCATGGAAATCACCCCAAGTTTCTCCCCCAACAGAAACTGCATCATTTCTTTTACACCTAGGTAACATATACCTAGTAATATCTGAAAGCTATAAACTAGAATACTCAGAGGGAAAACATGATGTTTTTAATCTCGTTTCTGAGAGCTGGGGGATGCACTATTTTGAAAGACTGAGTGGGAAAACAAAGCATTTTGCTAAAATAATGGAAATCACTCCTGCCAAACAGGTGGAAATACATGATGTTTATCTCTCATTTGCTGCTATTTATGTATGTATACCCATGCCAGACCCAAAATGAATACTGAGACGCGTTTTGCTCCTAAAACAGGGATAATGCGCAAAATAACAAAAGCATCTCCAGCATTACAGAGATTGCTTCATATGAAATGCATAAATATCCGCGTGCTTGAGGAAGCACAATCTCCACAAAATATTGATACTATCACTGGGCTGGCTGGAGAGTTAGTCTTTCTGCTGTTAGCACATGCTAAAAATTGTGTGCACTTGTATCATGATGCAACTGCATCAATGGAGAGCTGCCATCATGATGCTCTTTCCTCTAGTCTGATGTTCAGGACATGCAAGATGATAGATAGAAAATTACAATAAGCCCATTGCAACTGAGGAACCCAGATCTTACAGTGGGGCAAGTATTAGGACCACATAAGATGGATGCAATTACCCATTTATTACCTCCAGGAACTATATTAACTTGAAGATAAAAAGCGAATCAGCAGTCCAGCCCCCGTAAAACACACAAGTTTGCAATAATACTCTCCCCAAGTGGAAGAGAGAAGGATGGGGAAACTCTCTTAGAATCATTCTACCTAACTAGAGCCCTGAAGGTTAACAAAATGCCCATTGTTGCAGCATCTCTAGTGGAAATCAAGGTTTCCACTGAAAGAAAATACTCAGTCAGACAGAGCACTGGACTAAGATGAGAGAAGGACTACTGATTAAAAAAAAAAAAAGGACAATTTCAGCGGAGTGCAGCAGCAAGTTTCAGAAGTGAGTATATCCAGTTTGGGAAAGGTTATTTGAGTGCAGTAACATCATTTTCAAAATGTAATGAATTTATACCTTTTAACTGGGAATTTGTGAGGCTGTATTGCCAGATTTGGAGATAATGAGAGCAACCATACAACCTGCATTCTCCTAAATGACTTTCATGCGCTCGCAGTGTTTGAATTTTGACATAATTGCATGAGAATCCGATAGACATTACACACACTTGCACCGTCTGCCTCCACCGGGGCAGATGTTTACCAGCTGCAAAACCTAAATGACCATAAGATTATTATTCCTGGTGCATTAGCTAATCTTTTAATAAAATAATGTGCAGGAAAGGCTGAATTATATGCCCAATAACATTTATACCTCATCTATCTGCTAACAATCATTTTTTAATCCATACTGTTCTGCTCTGCTGAGCAATTCTCTGAGCGTCTCTTATCAAATGGGAACTGATAACCTTGAGGGGCTGGTTGCAACAGGACTGCAGGTTGTCACTGCATGTTAAAAGCTTTGGGGATTGCTCTTTTTTTTTTTTTTTACAACTGCAAATTAGGACAATTAAATGAGGGGGGAAACAAAATTACAGAAAATCACCACGCTTCTCCAGAGCAGCCCTGGGAGAGGCAGATGGTCCGTACAACAGGCCAATGACAGTGTTTCATCACCCCTCTCCAAGCGCAGCCACTTCACCAGGGCAGCAGCTCTTGCAAGCAGAGAGTCTTGTAAATCCCTAGCATGAGTGGTTGCTCACGAGCCCCGGAGCCCTGACCCTGCACTTTTAAACAAACTGCTGCTGGTCGATGGCTTCCAATTTTGCTGCCTCCTCGTATGCACGTGGCACCCTTGAGAAACGAGGTGGGACCTCCTTCCTGCAAAACTCTCTTGAGAAGAAGCCTCTGCACATGGAGCCGGACAGGGGCTTCCTGGGAAGCCTGTGCTGGAGCCGAAATAAGCACCGTGTTGCTCTTCCGTTGCATACATTGCACGGCATGCAGCAGAAAACATTTCCACCTTGAGCCAAGAAGACTGCAGTGTGCATAAACACAGGCGTTTTCATAAAATTGGAGCAAAATTTCATAAAGCTTTCTTTTTTTTTCCTCCCCACATAATTATGTATCTTAATTTCGTAATTCGATGTCTTAATTGCATAATTAAAAGGACATGAAGTTTCAGCCTAATTAGTCTTCCTAATTGTTATGCAGGTTCATATCCTAGTGATGCAACAGTGAGTGTTTCCTTGGGCATCTCAACCATTTCTACATATTGCGAATAACGCTACAAGTGAGGATGAAGTTTCATGTTCGCATGGAGAAGGGAAAGTCTGCCTGGGAGCCCAACCGTTCTAGCTTTTCCCCGCCAGGAAGGAGGTGCTCAAGGGGCCCATGGCCCGTTATTGTGGAGGCTCAGGAAGGGTTTGCAAAGCTACTCTGGCTGCATTCCTGAAATGTTATCCTTCCTCTTCTTTGGGGCCAGTCTCAGTGTGCAACATATTGCAGGGTGGCAGGCACCGCGACAGAGACAAGAAGCACTACTGGAACAAGCCTCTTCCCCCCTTGTACACTCAGAGGAGCTGCTGAGACCGACTGCAGTGAGAATTCGCCTCCCATGAAACAGCTCGGGGTAGATGCAGACAGACCTCATCATTACACCGCACATGACATCATCATTATTATTTTTTTTAAGTGAACATCAAGGGGCCAGGGCCACCATCCATTCTGCAGACTGAACACAGCAGAGGTCCTGCAGAACAGAAACAGATGTGATCAGAGAGCTAAAGATCATTCCATAATGCACAAAGCGTCTGAATTAACGGTCCACCACCCAACTTTGTTCTGCATTCCCCAACTTTTGTGTGCTTGACTTTACAACCTTAATAATATGCCTTTAATGCAATTTTCTGTGCAAGTTCTCAGGTTTTTAAAAACCTCATTAAAAATCCATCACATTGCATCACTTTATATCCCCACGGGTCACCAAAAGACCCAAGAACTACAGCAGGAACCTTTGCCAAGCGAGCTAATGGCGGAGCTGACAGAAGTAGCTGGTTGTCTTTCATGCGAGGCGCAGCCTGCCGCAGGGTCTCACCAATATTTGCTCAGAGCAAAAAGAACAGCAGAATTCAAGAGGGATGAGTTCAAAACGACGAGTTCCTTGCTGGATGCTGATGCTTGCACCAGTGAGCCTGCTGCGCTCGCAGCGCTGCCGCATCCCCTCTCTTCCTCATCCTCAGTCACGGGGCCATTCCCTGATGCCCTGGTCTCTGCTTCGCGCTTGCTCAGTGCAGAGGGAGGATATTCAGCAAAGACAGAATCGGAAATATTACTTAAAGCTATATACAAATAAAAGTGATTACAATGAATGTGTGTTAACTGTAATTTTTTCAAATATTTGTAATTTGCCCAGATTTGCCTGAGAAAGGCAAAAAAGCCATCTCCTCCCACCAAATACTGAATCCTGAGTCAAAGCACAGAAAAGCTAATGTAAATCAAACATAATAACTGAAGAAAAAAAAAGGCATTGAAAGATCCTCCCAAAATAAAGCAAGTAAAGCAATATTTTTCTTTAGCCTTTGTCTGAGAAATGATGGAGCTCATTTTAACTGATGTTTTTCAATAACTGTGGCTGAGGCTGACACCAGTCCTGCAAAATGTGACGCCCAGCTGGTTAGAGTTTGATAAAGCAATAAGCAATTGAAAAATGGAGCTGTATAATGGGAGCAGCACAAAAATCTTAATTTGTGGTGCTCCCAGACCCACCTATAATTGAGTATGCCAGATTAAAAATAAGAGTTGGCTATCAGTCTGAAGGCTGACATAAAATTTCAGCTCATAGCTCGTTATTTTAAGCAAGTTATAATCCATTACTGTAGGGGGTGACAATGACAACATTGTCTGACCCTTAATTACAGGAATGATGCCATAATACTGCACATACCAGACACCCTATGATAAACTTGAAATTAATAGTAGAGATTCCACATGCTCCCCTGACTTGAAAACCCTGATGCTGCAAGGAGAAATGTTGCCTGTTTAACTTTTCTCACTTAGATTTTCCTTCTATTTCTTTTCTATTATTACCCCTAAGCAATACAAAAAAAAAAAAAGAATCCCCACCACAAATGATTAAATTGCATCTTTTTCGTCACTTTATTTCCACACCATTCAAGTACAATGAAGGCACAAACATCTCTGGAGGAATAATCCCACGTTCTGGTGGGTGGCTGAACCAGCCACATTAAACAGCATGGAAGGACCCACTGCAAGTGAGAATGCTTCAGGGAACATGCTCTGCTCAAGTGACAATCTTCTATATCATGAAATAGCACTCACAGCCATCAAAAAAAGCCCCAGCATTAAGCAAGATAAGCTACCACACATATATCTAAGAAGTGCAGGGTGTTTTGCTGCCACTAGTAGAATACCACTAGAATTTAAGTGAAGGGGATCCAGAGCTCCCAGAGTGAAAACCAACATAGCAGTGTGGGCACCAAGGGACAGCATCATAAATTCTTGCAGGAAGGAAAAGATGACCTGACCCATCCATCCTCAAGGCTCCTGCATACATGAACAGTAAGAGGAAAGTCAGGAGTGGGATTCAAAGTTTGTTGAAAAAGTGGAAAATAAACTCAGCGTCCTCTTGTCCTTTGAGACATCTTCATGACTTTACAAGGTAGACCCCAAATTGTGGGCTAACGAAAGCTCAGCTGTTTGGGAGGAGGAATAAATGAAATCATGTTATGAAAAGAACTCAGCTCATAAGATGGCATGAATAGGAGCAAGGTATGTGCATAAATTTTGTTTGCTACTTCAGAGATAGCAGAACACCCTTTACTAACCATAGGCTTCATTGCACAATCAGGAAGACCACTGAGGCTATTTTAGTCCTCTTTCTGGAAACGTGATCAGTCCAAGTCAGCAGAACAAGCCTGAGTATGCAACTGTGGGCCACTAGCCAAGGCTGATAACTACTACAAAACAGAAGGCAGTTGAGCAGATGCCAGACAAAGACAAAAAAAAAGGTAGAATTTGAGATAGCCTGGGTGAGAGGATCCCAGGAAGTAAACTTCAAGGAGATACTCCAAGCTGGAAAAAAGTCAAAACAAAACAAAACAACCATACACACACAAAAAAAAATCTCAAGTATTACTCCTAAGTGCCATCCAGTGACTTTCCTGGTGCTCTAAATCACCACAGGAATAACAACACTGGGTACATGAACCAGAGCAGGAAGGACTGAAATACATTTTTCTTCTCTAGACACCAGAAGATGCATTAAAATTGTGCCTTACTTGTTAAACAGCAGGTTGGACTGTTGAGACAGAAATATACTTCTTAAGCCATCATGTTCCTTTCGGGGCTGCTAGTTATAAAAGAAAAAAAAATGCTTCTTTCATATTATGTCATCTTGTGAGTGCACTTTGAAGTCCATTCTGACCATTCCTCCACAACACAGACAAATTCCAACCCTTAAAAATAATTCTCTTAACTTCTTTATAAAGAAACCCTTGTTCAAGTCAGATAATTTTCATGTACAGGCTGACATGGAAATGGCTTTCCTGGAACAGGGCTGATTTTGCATTACTCCGTGTCATGCCACATGACAGATTACTCGGCAGTCTGGTTGTCTGGATCCTACATAACCCACACAGCAACAGTCCTCTTTTCGGAGAAACAGTTGCACTCATGACAGGAAGAGCTAATTTTAATGAAGTGTCTTTGCTCTTATATCAGTCATGTTCTTTCTTAAACTGTTTATTTGGCAAGCTCCTGGATGCAATTTGTAATCATTGCTCTTTGCTAACAACGGAAAGTCCATTGCAGTTGCCTCCTTCCTTGGACTCCAGGGTTTTTAACATCCGACATACTGTCATACAAGTAACATATCATAAAAATTCATTAAAGACTCTCCTCATAGTATTTCTCAAAGATCCACAGCTGCACTTCTGTCCTAGCTCACCCTCTCACCTTCAGTTAAGCGGTCATCAATGTTCCTTCTACAGGAAAGCAAAAAACTTCAATACCTAAACTGCAAATTCGCCAAGACTGTGACCATCTTCCCATTGCGTGGCACAATGCACAGTGGGACCCTGGTCTTTCTTTGATGGGACTCCTAAATCTTGCTAAAATGAAAATGATACATGCATCATGATCACGGGGGGCTCGAGGGGGAGGGAAGTCTGCATACTATAATTCAATTACTTTTTAACTAGGACAATGAAACAAAATTCCGTAGGGAGGTGACAATAGTGAGTCATTACCATGAATGATTCACCTTCAAAAGGAGGCAAAAGGAGAGCTGAAGCCTGGTGAAGCCAGTTTTCTTCAGCCCCTCTGCAAGCACCCAGTCATAGATCAGTGATATTTTCAAGAGGCAGAACAAAGAAGCTAGATGCTGAAATACAGAGGCTTTAAAAGAGATGAAGAAGTTGATAAACGGACTGACAACAGAGTTGGGACCTATAGCAGAAGAGAATAAGAGCAAGGCTTGTTACAAACTACAGAAATCCTGGCAGGAAGAGGGGAGAGGAGGGAATGGGCTGCTCAGCAATGGGACACTGGATCCTCAACACTTTCCGCAGCTAATATACAACAAAGGAGATTTGGATTCCAGGTTCCCTAGTTATTATAGTTGGATTTATACATTTTTGTGTTAGCTACACCAACGATCTCCAATGAGATAACCCCCAAATAAGAGTCCTGGAAACAAAGCTCTTTTATTACTGCTGGGAAGTTTGAGTTTAGTGTTGGTCCTGAGCAAAGCTGGACCAGAAAATCCAATCAAAAGCAGCAAAGGATAAAAAGCTTTGAATAGGAGGAGTACAAATTGAAGACTCAAGAGAGCATCAGCACAACCCACTGAAACCAGGTAAAGTGTAGTAGTACACAAGTCTAAATACCACGTGCCAAATACGGCAGTGTATAGAGAGGTAACCCTCACTGGCTTCCATCAGAGCTCCAAAAATAAGTGTTAATGTGTGTCTCAAGTGGTAAGTGAAACAGCATCTGCAACGTAAAGCCCATGGAAGGTTACGGATTCCCACGACGACATCCCGCACTGCGTAACGGTCGCTTTAGTTGCCTACCGAGTCACTGCGCTAGGAATAGCTAACTCTCTAGCTGAGGCACTTTAGAATCTTTCAAATGTTTAATGAAACTGTATTTAAGTATATATATAGGTCTCTATCTGTGTATATTATAAATACACACACACACACAGAAAATCTGTTCAGTTCTCGATAGAACAAAATAAATATTTAACAACTCGTGTTTTGGTCGCTGTTTGTTTGCCACAAGGGCTTCTTTAGGTCATGTTTTTATTCGTGCTGAGCATTCATCTTTCATATGTATCTATCCCTTGAAGGTGCACCTTCAGCAGAGGTGAGTTAAGACGACACTCAGCTACTGAGCATTCACACTAGCACCTTCAGAAAGAGCTGTTTGCTTGCTCCCTGGGAAGTCGTCCTGCTAAGCAACATTCTGAGAAAAATCTAATGTGTAAGCCTGAAGATTTTATATATTAGTTGCACTGATTACAGGTAATTTTGTTCCTTTCCATGCTTTGGACTATAT
The DNA here is from genome assembly GCA_013389825.1 of Crypturellus undulatus. Taxonomy (NCBI): domain Eukaryota; kingdom Metazoa; phylum Chordata; class Aves; order Tinamiformes; family Tinamidae; genus Crypturellus; species Crypturellus undulatus. The sequence goes on from VWPW01022962.1 coordinate 14,727, forward strand.
GTTGGAAAACCACCTCTTCTTAACACCTTTTACTCCCAATCCGTGTAAAAGGTCAGAACATGACTTTTCAGAAAATGACTTTTCAAGGGAAGTTTGAGGGATTCAAGACTATTTCAAGGCTCCCCATGTGGCAGCTTCTCTATCTTCATGAGAAAACAGGGAAAGATAACAAACACTAAGAACTTTTGGAAGAGGAAAGAAGAAATGGAAGTATGTGAGGAAGGAATCAGGTGACTGTCTACTTGAATTTGGATCTGCAAGTATTTCAGTAAGTGATTAAGAAGACTTTGGTTTCATTTTGTTTCAGACATAGGTATCAATATTTGAACAAACAGTATTTTGAAAAAAAAAAAAAAAAAAAAACACCACTTTTTAAACTGAGGCAAGAGAAAAATTACAATTTGTAACTGCAGGGGAAAAAAAAAAGGAGACATCCAGCTGGATGCCGCTTCATTTTCAGAAATAAGCAGTCTCACATAACATATGCCTAAGAGGAGGGCTAAGATGCTCTTTGCAACAATACTGATTTTTAACAAACCCTGGAATGCTAGCAGAACTCAGAGTGTTTGAAGTGTTGCCAACATAATTCCAAAATGCAAAAGGACAAGAGAAAAGCAGAGGTAATGATGAGCCAATTACCCTGACGTCATCCCTACATGAAATAATGGAACTATCAATTTGGGATGCCATCAACAAAGAATCAGAGCAGAGGCTAAAAATGTAATTAATGCCATTCAGTATTGTCAAACAAGCCTTTTTTTCTTGGCAGGGGGTATAGGTATCGCTGATAAATATAACAACTTGTCCATTAGCATATACTTGGGTTATTACAAAGCACTAGAACCACCAGACCACACATCTTGCCTTAAGACCTTACACAACAGAGAAGACTAATGAGTCCGAACTAGACAACCAAGCTAGATAAACAAAAAATTGGCTCAATGCTCAACTGCAAAATATAGCTCATAATCATGAGGAATTAATCAGCAGGACAATTATTGAAGAGACTTATAGGAATAGTTTCTCATCCACCAACAAGAGGAATAATCAGAGTTATTATAAATCTGACCCCACACTTTTTATGCTGAAGGACATGTCCACAGTGGACTTTGGCCATCCAGCTGCTGTGCGGATGCTGGAATGGTTCATGGGACTTGATATGAGAAAATTGGTCCCTGTAGCTATTTGGTAGCTGCTGGGTTTCACACACTACTGGCAAAGGTCCAGGTCATGTCAACCACAATAATTCCGTCGTAGGAACTGCATTTACATGGAAACAATCCAGTCATAGGAACTGCATTTACATGGAAACAATCCAGACATCAGGTCACCTATTAGAGAAGGACTATAGGAGGCAGTTGAGACAACGGAAGAGCTCATTGTCCCTGAGGAAGACAGTGTCCCATTCCCCCCACCACCCACCCCGCATATTCACCCTTGCTGTTTCCCCTGTGGTTGACCTGATGCCTGATGCAGCCACTAAAGCAGCAAACTATCCCAGCAGCAATGAACTTCTCTCAGCTTTGTATTCACAAGATGGTGGAAGGGTGTCCACATGCTCAGCCAGACAGATACTGCCAAAGTTAATCAAGAAGCGGAGTGGTGGGAAGGAGAACTTCCCTTTCAGCAGAGGCATGCTACTAGGTCAGCTTACTCGCTACATGGAACATTTCCCTAAACCCAATGATTCTGAAGCTTGTTCCTGGCAAAGCTAACCACTGACACACAGGTTGGGAGGACAGCATGGGGCACAAAGGACTGGCAGCCACCACAGAAGCAGGGAAGGAAAATGGCAACCTGATGATACATCTAGGATCACAGATGCACAGATTATACCTCCGGGGTGGCAGGCTCTGCTCAGAAAGCAGAGATGGATAAAAGGCTGCAAACACATCCGAGACCACTGCTTTGGTTAGAGCTGTAAACAGAGCTGCTGAGGCTATAAATGCTAATATAATCCCTGAATGTATAAGAAGAGGCTACCAAACAGAAGTGAGGAAGCAACAGGTAGAGAGTACCTGCGATATTCAGCTCCGGTCTGCTGCTGCTGGGTAAGTGGGGAAGGCTGCGGTGAGCTAAAGGACAGCTGTGGAAAGAGATGTAGGAATGGGGGACAAAAAAGTCAAATGCAGCTTTTTGGTGGGAAGTCTAAGGACGTCGGTTAACGCAGCATATTGAACAGAAAGTTGAGAGGTGCCTTGTCTGCTGCTTCCAGGTATTCAGGCAGGAGAGAGCTCTACCAGCGAGGAGCTATCCATCGTCCTCATGAAGCTCCAGGGACTGCACACAGGCATTGCAGAAACATAACCTTGAATTAGGAAGTCATGTGCTGGGACGAAGGACACTTAAAGATTAACACAGTTTACCAGGGGGGCTTGTGGACTCACTGTTGCTTTCAGCTTTTAGAAGATAATTAGTCCAAGAGGAAACAAGTCTGAGGGATCTGAGGGAAAATGCACAGTCTATATACAAAGGAGGTCAGACTAGATGCTGTATTGGCTCATTCTGATCTGTAAATGTGAAAGTGAGTTGCTATTGCTTTAACTGTTGTTTGCTGTCACTGGAAGAAGGACTGTTCTTCCATCAGGACAGGATTTGTACCACCAATACAGGTTAGTGACAGTCACAGACCTGGCCCACTTCACCTCAATGCAGTCACATTCACATGTAAAAAGGAGATTGCCCACATTAGAGATTGCCCACAGCTCACCTGCAAGCATATACATTGCTTCTATAAAAGGAAGCATAAACATATATACGGAGCCAGATAACAAATAGCAAAACAGTTCCAGACATGTTTTGCTTTTTGTTTTGTTTTTTCTGTATTGAAAGATTCATTAGAATCTCGCTTCAATAAGAGTACCTTACCCTACAACACAGTTTCATTAAGCATGTTTAGAGCATCACCTAAAGAAATCATTAAGGCCTCTGTGAGAAAAAACAAGCTTCCCTTTCTCACATCAAATTGAGCATATTTAGAAAAACAATCATTCTCCAAAGCCTTTACTTTAGAAAGAAGCTATTGGGAATAGCAGTTCTTTGAAGGAAAGGAAGAAACCTCTACCATGGCACAGGGGGAGTGTCTGTTATTAAAGGGTATGAGCACAGGCAGAGATGCAAGACCACAACATAGGCACCATTGGGGACTTCACAGCTACTGCACAACATCACAGGAGGATTTTCTGCAACTCTGTGAACATACAGAGAAAAGAGTATGCGTGTGCAATTTACAGCAACTGCCAATAACCTAGAGCATGTTTTAAAGAAAGACGGGGAAAAAAGCAAGGGGAAAAAAGTACAAAATCTCCCATTTCACAGTCAATGCAGGCAAACACATTGTCCTGCAAATAAGGTACTTTGTAGAAGATGTATTGGAAGGGAGGATTAATTATTCCATTAGCAACATAGGATGAATCTGAGGCTTATCGCTACAGACCAACCACATGTTATCTTAAATCTCCTCAAAATCGAAGGTATATCATTAGTGATCTCTCTTGACAGAGCACAGCCAGAGCAGTCACCTGTCTGAATCTAAAGCAAGTCTATTTGAAAGATGGTGGGTGGATTTTCCAGCAGAGTAAAGCCCCATGTTCTTTTGCGGAGACCGTTTCGCTGCTACTTTTTGACCATGGCCATGGGTTTACATACGTACCCTGTTGTAGCTCTTCTTCCTATGATGAAAAGCAGTAAGGGAGCAAACTGTGATTTTGGAAATCAGGATTTGAGGGGAAAGAAAAAAGCAGGAGAGGTGGGGATAAAGTTTGTTGGAAACACACAGTTCTGCGTGGGAATTTGAGGCCTGGGTCATCTTAAACGCTGGGGACCGAGTCCAGGCACAGAGGTTTCTACAGCTACAGCAGCTGCCGTGCTGGCCGAAGGGCAGCTGAGCCTCCCACCTGCCCGCACTGTCTTGCAGAGCAGTGCAGCGAGTGGCAGGGATGTCCTAGGGGCACTTAGGAAACAGGCGCGGAGCAGCCGTCCAAGGCCATGGAAAGCCGCTCCCGCTGTGCTGGGAGCAAGTTGTGGCTGGCGACAGAAGAGGCCGAGCGCCTCAAACAGTGCAAGCATGTGGCGGGCTGTCTGTCTGCAAAAGCCGTTAGGGAAGACGGCAGGTCAGCTCGGGCAGCTGGGGTGCTCCGTGCACGCCGTAATGACGGCGCCGACTCCTCCACCTGGCCAGGGAACTTGCCATCCTCTTGCTCCCGCGCGAGGCGCAGAACAGCCTTTCTGCGCAGTGCTGGGGCTTCGCAAGCAACACAGGCAAACGCTTGGTTTGCAAAACTTTTAAGCAAAACAAACTTGCCTGGTTTTAATTAAAAAACAACAAGAAGTAACCCAGAGGCTGCATATTGCACATCCCATTATCCTCACTTATTAGAAACGTATTTCAGTGTTTCTCTCATAAAGGAGAAACATTAGGTAGTTCACACTGCTGCCTGCAGCCACATTTTTCAGACCTGAGTGTCAAAGCTCCTAAATCTGTAGTGAGCTCCTCAAATAAAAGGGTGAAATCTTAACTATCTGTTGCACAGAAACTCTCCAGAAACAAAGGGCTGTTGCAGATTTGCAGATGTTCAGCAATTTCTAAGGAAAAAAAATAATCACACTGTTTACATGCAAGCACCTGACGATGGCATGAGGGAGAGGTTTTGATCACCCTGGTCAGAACAGTCAAGATGAGAGAAACTCCCATCTGACAGAGTTTATCACCATAACAGTTACTCGACAAGGAAGATATAATAATATATAGGAGGAATGGAGAATGGAAGAGAGGAAAGATGAGATGGGCAATGATGGATTTGGGAGATGTTTGTTTCAGAAAGGAGGCCAAGCCTTTGGAAGGACAGAGGGAAGATGCTGCCCCATGTTACCAACACCTGAGTCAGCCGTCAGAAGCATCAACCCGTCGAGAAGCTGGGGCTTGTCATGGTCTGCATGAGCGCTGCAGTGCATGTGGCAAGGCAAAAGCTAAGCTGTTGGCTTTGGCATACTGGTTCTGTGTATAAAGTCACTTCAGTCCTCACGAGCTGTAGTTGGGAGAGTAAAGATGCGATACTTGCACAGGTGAGACACACAGCTATCTGTACCATTTCACCAAGTGGGTGCCTACACAAACCCTTAATTATCTGCACTACCATGTATAATTACTCCGTCTGAACGTGTAATAATCATAGATTCATGAATGTTAGGCACACACTTCATACATTCAATAGGATCCTCTGCGTGGAGGCAACTTTCTCACTAAGTATAACTAAGATCATACCATCAGAAGGGAAACAAATAAAAGGTTTAATTTATGAGGAGTCATTTATCCCAGGACCTTATAAGAAAGCAGAAAAATCCTTTCTAAAATATATAATCAAGCGTTTCTGTGTTGTTCTTTTTTATTAAATGATTAGATACATCCTGACCTGTGCTAATGACAAAAATTGAAATTCGTTATTCAAGCTTGCTGTGATCAATATGGAGAAAATATGACCACAAAGTCATGAGCAGGCAGTCCTCACTTGCAACTACGCTTAGTGAAAGCTACTATATGATTACCATAAAAAAATGGACAGTATCACAGAAATATTAACGTGGAAATGGAGAAAGGACGCAGTAGAAAAACAGGGCTATGCACACCGCAGCACACCTGAAGAGTCTTTAAGGTAGTTGAACCTCACATTTGCAGCAATCTGGAACTACTCAAACACCAAATTCAGCATAAAAAATAGGGTTAACTTAACCCAAGCATGAAAGAAACTGGCTAAATCTGCACCAGCGAGACCTCATCCATTTCTTTCTACGATTCTGGGTATCAGAAAGATTGAAGCGTTAATAGCTGTCTTATTGACTCATTACGTTACAGGCTTTAAAATCTGCATTAAAATAGATTTCAAAAAATCTCTTATTCAAATCAAGCACATTTGACTGCAGCTATATCAAACAGAGTCCCTGTTTTATCAGAGATATGCTGCTTCATGTCAGTTAGTTGACACAACTACGCATCTGCCTCTGTGCTAAATACATGAGCATGCACAGAGGAGGGGGAGAGAAAGGAGAGAGCACAAGCACATATGCAAACAGGCTGTTATCTGTGGGGTTTTTTCCAACCGGGAAAAAAATGTTAGCACAGCTCAATCAAACCTATTGAAAAGAGCCTAGGGATCCATGCAGCCACCCAATTTCAACAAGCTCTTTATCCTGGGTCTTATCCCAAGCGAGTAGCCAATGATGGGACTTCCTCAGCTGACCTCGGTGGGTGCTGGATCAGCCCCACTCCAACAGTAATCTCATTTGATATGGCTCTGTTAATTGGCTATACTCCTGGAATAAAAAGTATTATAGAGCATGAGAAAGGCTGACAAAATCTGACTTACGGAAAGCAGCGGCATGGCTTGAGCATGATAAAGGTAATATAAAGATTTTGCCCTTGCTGTAGAGAAGATGATGTAATTAAGGGTGAAGCATGTAAATAATTTGGGCAATATAAATTTTACTTACGTCTCAGCTATGAAGCAGGTGATTAAACCTGCTTCTTAAATTTAGACTCATTGTGACAACACTCACTCTATCCCCAGCTCCCTTTCTTTTCTATGCACTTTAGCCAAACATAGAGATTTTTAACACCACGAAGGCATCTTCGCTGCCACACGCACAGCACGCACTAGACCCACATCAAATATTGCACTGCCCTGTTCTTACCATGTACTTCATCAATTAGTTTGCTTCATTTGCTGTTTCTAAGGACTCCACAGGGGCCTCAGATGTGACCCCTTCCCCTTCCACGAAGCCATTTCAGACCCTATAGATGAAGATCTGGCCTGGTCGTCCATCAGGAAGTTGGCCAGTGAGCGGTGGGGTGCAAAGCAGATGTCTGCTCTATCAGACAACTGCTCTGAACTGCTGGTGCTGAACTGGCGGAGCCTTGGTAAGGCTGTCCCCAAAGCTCCAGTTACAATCAGTGAAAAAAAAAAAAAAAAAAAACCTTAACGTGGTATTTATATTCTACAAACAGAATTCAAAATTTAAGTCTTTTCATTTTTGTCTTACAGATTGCAAATCACCCACCCTTCCTGCATCTCTCACTAAGTCTCTTTTTATGCTTCCCCTCCTTTCTGTCCTACCAAAGAAATCGATCTTCCCGTCTTTTCTATTTCTTGTTTTCATAGATAAGAAAAAAACAGCCACCCCTCTGCAAAAGTTCTTCCAAACCTAGTCATTGAGTTGCACTTTCTACCTGCTTTAAATCTTTCCTAACAACCTCTGTTATTGCTCTCGTAAAAAAAAATAAATAAATAAAATAAATAAAAGCACTCAAATTAATGAATTCTGAGGCATGAAGACAGGGACATGTGTTACTGAGCTTATTCACATAGGGGAGCCAAAACCACCTAATAAGATAGAGCCTTAAAGTGGAGCTTTACGAGTTTACAGAAGGCCTCCTCGGCTAAGACAGGTGCCCGCTGTAGCAGGGGGCTGCCCCGGTGTCCTGAGAGCCCCCTTGGCCGACCTACCCCGTCGCACTCTCTCTCCTCCCACCTTTCCCTTGCTCATCGCTGGCTGTGGCTGTGCTGCCCGACGAGCAGGGGAGCAGAAAGCACGGCCCACATTTACCTCTGACAGGTCTGCCCGCTCCGGCGCTCCGCTCGTTACGGAAGAGCCGTGGCAGATTTTGGGCCGCTGCTCCCAGGCCGAGGCAGGGCATCCTGCTCGTCTTCATGCTGGCTGTTCTCCCCGTAAGTCAGCCCCTTATTAACATCAATTGCCAGTCAGACTGTGGAGGGGAAATTCATCACCGTGCAAAGAGCCAGCACGCATCCCACGTCAGCCCGTCACAACAGGCCTCATCACACATGAAACCCAACACAGCACTCAAGACTCCTAGTAAGCCTTAGGAGAAGGTGAACTGCACTTGGTTCTAAGTTATGCAAAACCATAACCCTAAGAAAATGCACTTCAGCACTTAGGCACTGCACAAATGGAAATTAGAAGGAAAAAAGAAACCCTCTTCTATAGATAGGCTAAGGGGCACTATATTAGGAAACACTTGAACCTTTTTTCCCCAATACCATTTTATTCTAAGAAAAAGATTTCTTTTTCTGAGCAAATTAAAAGTGATGTGGTCTCACAACCCATAATAAACACATTATATTCTTAAAAATAGACCTCATCAAGCAGTAAATACCTTTAAGCTACTCAGACTGCACAAGCTCCCAATGTCACTCCTTTGGCACCAACAAGGAAACAAGTTTTAGAAAGACCCAGAAAACCCCACTAAAGCCAATGCCCAAATAGGATCTTTTTTACTATGGTTTTATACCAGCATAGTTCCACTGACTTCAATGGAAAAAAAAACAACCTAATTTGTATTCAAAGGGAAAGCAAGACCATAACTGCTTCTTGCAAAAACTATGACCCTCATATTATCTAACCTGCTGTTCTGACCAGCATTTCCTTTTCTGCAATAAGTTTAACCCAGAATTGCAGCTGGCAGAGCTTAAGATAGCAGGGGAGGCAGCAGAGGAGAGAGATTACCAGAACTGTGCTCCGGGAGCCCATACAAATCATCGCAACCAAAATATTGAGCTCCTCCTTCAGCACAAACACGGCAAAATGCTGACGGTGGCGAAAGGTCCCTGTTGCTACAGGGCTAGCAGTGTACCAGTCCTGCGCTGGTATAGCTGTGCTCTTCTGGCACAGCAAAGCCACCGTGCCCAGGACTAAGCAGAGCAGCACCTGGGAAATCACACTCCGAGCTCTGCTAGCAACTGTGTCAGGGAAGGACCACGTTTCTTGGCATCCCTGCATGACACCTCGCTGTAAAAGACAACTACGAACCAAGGCAGCTACAGCCTCTCCGTGCAAGGGGCTACGGGAAGGTGGGCCAGGTCCCATACTGGCCAGATGGTGCTTCTCTTCTGGCAGAAGGGAGGAAAAATCCACAGCTCTTTTAATCACTTCAAATTAGACTGCTCCTCCATCAAAGTCTGAACTCCCACTGGAGGGACACACAGCACCGGAGAGCTCCGGCTTCACTCCCTTCTTCCAGGCAGGAAAGGCAACGCCAGCCTCCACCCCAGCTGCCCCTCGGGAACGCAGGAACAGGCCCTCCAGGCCAGGACCTCTTTTCGGAATGAGAAATGCCAACAATGCTGCGGAGGATACACGAGCCGGCTGTTTCACTGGGGCTGCAAAAACTCTGTTTTGGTTACAGACAGCAGAATTGCTACCCCTTAGTTTATTTGATTAAACATGCTGTCTGCAGCTAGGAAAATCTCACTGATCTTAAATACGGGCAACTCTCATGTAAATTAAGAGAGCAGAGTAGGGGCGAGTATGAGGATACTCAGTTCGTTAGATCTTGTCTTTCACATAATACTTCCACTGATTTAACTCATTGCAGGCAGCCTAGTGTAGACACACTTCATATCAGCCAAAACCTATCTATATACTGACAAAAACTTGCAAGAGCTTTAGTAACTCAGGATAAAGATATATACCTGTGCTATATCCCTGCGTGTATGCATGCAGGTACAGAAAGTTTCAATGAACCATTTTACCCCTTTCTATGATTCACTACAACAATGACATGTGCCAGAAGATAAAGAATAAAATGCACAAAAATGCTTACATGAGTCAGCCAGTTAAAAGTGCTCAAAAACACCTGAATTCACAACCCTCCTCACCCTGGTATCCACAATTCTCGTAGTCCCCCACATAACCCACATTCAGTCCTCCCTCTCTTTCCACTTGTTCATAGTCTTAGTCTCCATGCCGAGTGCCGTGCAAGTCCATCAGATGAATAAGACCTTTATAAAGCTCACAGGTGCTGTCGCGCATTTCTGTTCATGTAATAAATATGGCAGCAAGCCGGGAAAGCCAAACTTTTATGTATGCCTTTAATGGCTTTAGGGAGGGTGGAGGGCGTGGGGAATGAGGGGCAGAGGAGAGTGATGCAAGTTTAACACCATCGCATTGTTTTCAGAGATGTGTTTGTTAAAAAGCACACTGAGGTACACGTACAAACAGAGCAAATGAAACCGAGGCAGGTAGGGTTTTTCCCAGCATTTGATGTGCCAGGTGAGAGCTGACACTATGCGCAGAACAAAAGCGCACAAAAGGAGCGATCGCACAAGCTATTGCAAACCAGAGCTCCCACAGCTGGATCAGAATAAAAGCTTGACTGAATTATAGAAAAATATGTTAAATCAATACAAAGCATAGACAGCACCAGTAAATCTTTATTTGGAGACAGCTTAAACAAGAGCCCAGGATCCTTTTAAAAGAGGGATGATGGGGAAGAAAATAACCCAAGAGCTAAAATAACCCACATCTCCTTTCCCTACCACCCTTTTCAAAGTGTATGTGTTGCTTCTGAAAGGTCTCAGTACTGTAGGATATGTCTGAAAGTGTCCCGATACTCCTGCAAAGGTATCCAGCTGAAGGAGTCCCGAGAGGTGCAGGTGCCAGGGCTGCGAGGTAGCAAGGCCACGGGCACAGGAGACCTTGGAAGTCCAGCTGCAGGTGTGCAGAGGTTCCTCTGGACACCGGCATGAGCGAGGACGCACCAAGCGTATCGGTGAACCTCAGGCCACAGCCTCCCCTTGGCCCTCTGTGGGTTCTGACCCTCTCAGCTCTTTGGGGCGGCTCCCACCATCTGCAAGGAGCTGGAGAGCTCCATGGTGTCAGTCATGCCACGTGAGGGCTACGGAATATGAGGAGAAGCTACCGTTTCTCTAATAGGACAAAATAGGGACAGACATCTAATACAAGAGATGGCTTTTCAAAAATGGCCCGGGCACAAAGGGCACAAAGTGGAGGTGAAAGCTGCGCACTGCTCTTCACAGCTCAAGCCCTTCACACAGCAGACCACACGGGTACCAAATTCGCAAGGTGCTCGGCTCAGATCTTACAACGCAGGAAAGGTGAGTACAAACCCAGTTTGCTTTCAGACAACAACAAGGCACGTGGCACTACCAAAACCTCTTCCTTGTTTGCAGAGAAATTTAAATGAGGTTCCTGGAAATTATTATAGACACTTTATTTTGTTATCAGTTCACAGGAAATGCTGCAGCTACAGGTTGTGGAAAAGAGATAGGTTCACAGTACTCATTTGTCACACACACACACACACACACACACACACATCACACACACTGTAATGCACAAGAGGCAGTGCACTGTCCAGAAAACCCGAAACCTGAAGTCCACCCTTTGCTCTGAAACAGAAATGTGCAACAGGGGCAAATCACCTCTTTCAGTGTCCAGAAACTCTCACCTTTATATGGGGAAAACACTATCAGGATCTTGCAAGAGTCCCCAGTTTGTTTATTGAGCAGTTGACCTGTTAAAGCAAACAGTGTTGTAGAAGCCAATACAAGAAGTGCAGTTTTGTGCAAAAGTCATGTTGGAGCGACTCCTCCTCCATGCAAGAGAGCCTATTGACCACACTCACTAACTTGAACACAACAATCAGTTCACTTTTCAGCACCAACAACTAGAACAACTGCAGATGAAACTGGTCAAGCCTCTTCTACACTTCCTCTGTGGATACTCCTCTTAAGCACTTACCATTTTGTCACAGGTATCCATTATAAAGTCTTCTGGTAAGACAAGACAGACTGCAAGCCCAAATCAAAGCCTATGCAAAATTCAACCTAGATAGCATGACGTATTTGGCTTAGGACCTGTTGAAAGGTGATTTATTTCGGACAAGGAAGGATGATTTTTTTGGAAGGGCCATATATATGGAAGGGAGTTAATAAAGGTATTTAATATACAGGCTTGCCATCTTTCATAACCAAATCCAGAACAATACTGCAACCAGCAAGCACAGATCAAGCACACCTTGGCTAACAGCAGCAGCATTCAACATTGTGTTAGAGCTCCAGCTTTTGAAAGCAAAAGGTTGGGTTTGGATTAGCTTCACTGGAAAATAAAAGTACAATGGGAACCCAATTTTCTTTCTGGCTACAAGAACGGCCTTCAGTGCCCACCCCCTTTGTCAGCACTTGTTAGCAAGTGCTATCCCCATCCACCAAGCCAGTCCCTTTCTAAGCTGTGTATCTCGGAAGGCTTCACTCAGGAATGTCGAGGGTACAGATGGATTGCTTCCCTGTTTATTCTTTTATTAGGAATTTGTTTCAGTGAGCGCTTCTATCATAACATAGTCTGATTTATGCATACCTTGCTGCAGGGAAGATGAATGCACTAAACTTTCCACAGAACAAGATGACCTCATGTTGAAGAAAAAAATTTATAAGGGACAAGACTTTGCCCTCAATAGCAAGCTGCAACCCAGAACCTATCTCAGCCAGTGACTCAGTACATTACAATCCAATGATGAATTCCCCTTCCAAAGCCCTTAATTTCAAAAACCACCTTTATGGTTTACATATTCCCTGGGAGCAAGCCAGTTGCTCTCTTTGGGGCACAGGCAATCTTCATTCCAACAGGATCAAGGTGGCGATTACACTTCATTAAGAAGTGGGATAGAAAGGGAACGCAAAGATTTCTTGTTTACTTTTATGGGAGCATCAGACAGAGGCTTCTGCACTTTTTTTGTAGTGGTAAAATTTCAGGGAGGGAGATTTAGGAGAGGAGTCTGTGCAGAACTGGTGGATCTAACTTTGTGAGGGGCTCCCAGAGCTTCTTTGGAGAAAAGAGCTCTCTAATCACTAGGCTCGCGGCTAAAGACTGTGGTGAAAACATCTACATCAGCTCCACTAACAGAGAGAGTGAATTCTTCCCTACACCCCTCAGCACTACATGCAGAGATAAAGCTTTGCCCCTTGATGTTGAGCAGAAGTCAGACTTTCGAGTCAAATCGGTACCATGTCATCTGGCTGTCTGGGCTATGCTGTACATGTGGCGTCTACTTGATCTTCTCAGACTGAAGAAATGCTGGAGATAAAGTACGTGCAAATAAAAATAGTTTGAAGAAGAATGCTGGTGATAGCGCCCCATAGTACCTTGGTGCTTCATGCTTTTATACATTCGCAAAAAGCTGCTAATACCGCGCAGTGGAAATCAGGACCACTTTCTGCTTACAAAAATAACACACTCCATTTTATAATCCCAAATTATATTAGGTGAGATATTGGCATATAAATAGGATACACACATCCAAGTTGCTTTTTGATTGGTACCAGACCCTGATCCCAAGGACTCCAATTGCCCTTACGCTCCCTTTGCAGCCCAGTGACTGAAAAGGAGGGTCACAACAGGGAACAACCATCACAATTATCTGTAGCCAAGACAACTGTAAGGCCTGAGAGCTCAGATTTCAGAAGGCAAAATGAGAAGTACATGACCTGCAAAACCCTCAAGCAGGCCTATTCCTACCTTAAAGAGCATAGCAGAATGCAGGCAGAGTGGAGAACCTGAAAACTGCTAAGAGGTGCAGTTAGACCCACCTTGCAGGAAAATCAAGAGTTGTGTTGCATCACGTGCAAAATAATGTCTTGCCTGCAAAGCCTCCGACATTGTGAAGCAATAGACATGGGGAAAAAAAAACATCTAGCAACTCCTGATGCAGAAAAACATTGAATTATTCTTGTGAAAGTCTCCAAAAACCAAGAGAACTCAGGTAGGTCAACAGCAATCAAAAATAAATACGTGAGAGACAGAGAGTCATATGAAGCCCTGTGATGACGTGCTTCCCTAAAAATATCCACGGGCACTTACTTTGCCCCTGGAGCCGCAGAAGACGGCGTCACTGCCGCACAGTTGCACCGCAGGGTAACGGGGGATGCAGGCCAGACCCGCACCGCACGTAACGCAGCCCAGCTGCTGGAGTCACTGCAGTTATCCTGCTCAGCCCCAGCGGAGGACCCAGCCACGGGTGTTGGGAGACAGGCAGCTCACAAGCAGTGGGAGCAGCTTCACTGAAGTTCACAGTGTCTCCCAGTCGCAAGTGTCACACGTGCATCATTTTTAAATAAATGGGGGGAAGTGAAGGGGGAGAAGGTTAAGATATTAAGGAGCCCTGGGATCCTGCAGTACATTTAAAGAGAGCAAGTAAAGAGTAAAGCAATGGTCATTTAAAGCTGTTTTTTGTTTCTTTGTTTTTTGTTTTGTTTTGTTTTTTTTTCCTGTTCGTCCTATTTAATGGGTCAGGAGAGTTAGCAGGTTAAGAAGGGGTTTATGAAGAGGCCCACTGAAACCACCCGCTTTCTTCTTGGCTAGATCAGAGAGGACCTGGTTTGTTTATTTTTTCCTATGGTAACACAGGTCAAAGTATTAAAAAGTCTGAGAATCACTGACCTCTTTCCTGCAGTCTTTGGGCTCACACATATGACAAGACTGGGCAGAAAAGACTAAGTTCAAAGCAGCCTGGACCTCTAGGGACACTTTGAAGTACTTTAGCATAATCTGAATTCATAAGGACCCCTTTAATGTCTAAGTAAACTAACAAGCACTTTTGGAACAGTGTAATGTCCCCTAAGGAAAAAGAGCTGTACAGTAATAATCACTGAATTACCCAAATAGTCTTAAAAAATAGCCTTATTAAAAAAAAGGGGAGGGGGGAAATCCTATTAGAACTGCTTCTTTCTTTTGGTAAAGGTAATTGCTTTTTCTTAAGAAAAAGAAAAGGGAGCGGGGAGGAATAAAAGGAAAAACAGCAGCCACCATCAAGCCTTCCAGAGTTATTCTTCTAAGAAAAGTGCCATTCCTGATAATTGCTGGCAGAAGAATTGGCAGCGAAGTTACCCATTTATGGCTGGACGTCTACTCACACCACACATTAAAAAAAAAAAAAAGAAGAAAAACACAGAGGACTCCCCTGTATCTCCAGAACACCACAGGTTTCTATGACCAATTGAACCACAACACACTGCAATTGGGAACAGTGCTTCTCCCTCAAAACAAACTCCAATTATTTTGTCTGTAATTATAGCTGCCAAGAAAAAAAAGGGCAACTTATCGCTTACATGGAACTATATTTCTTGAAAGACAGATTGTTTTGGGTAAGAAATTGAAATCAGAGCATCTGGTGCTACCATAGGAACATTAGTCTACATCCTCAATACTATCCTGATTTCAAAAGGGATCTATTGGCTTGACAACATGTGGTCAGGAAGCAAAATTTCCCCTCTTATAATGTCCAGGTAGAAAGCACAGAGTTTTTTTTTTTTTTTTTTTTCCCATGTTCTTCTACAAGTGTTCATCCATTTAGGACAAGGCACAGGAGTCACACACCACAGGCTGTTTTGGGGACGCTGGTGTGATGTTTGCATACTGCCTCTCTCTTGCCCATTCCAGTACTTACCCAAATGGGATGGATTTCAGTACAGCAGAGTCTCCACCTGGGCAGTGGCCAAGAAGCACTGGCTGGTAACAAGCACAGCAGCCTTCAATGAATGCGGCAGCACAGCCCTCTGCTTTAGCCAAGAGCATCTCCAGAGCACAGGGGCCCCTCCACCTTGTGCAGGATGTGACACAGGGCAGGAAGGACCCTGACTGCTTTCACATGGGGCTAAAGACGAGCTCCTCCTGGAGCAGGAGCTCCAACCCAGCCTTCTGGCCAGGGAAGAGGAGGAAATTATATCAGAGAGACCACTTGCAACTAGGTCATACAAAACTAGGGGCTGGAAGCAATGCCCTGATCCCCTACGTGGCAAGCACAGCATGGAGCGGAGTCTTAGCGACTGCAGACACTGCAGCTCTGCTGCTTTTCCCCCCTCCAAGGAACACCAGGGCTTCCACTTCTCCAGCTGAAGGCAGACTAAATACAGCAAAAGGAGTTAGTGGTAATGGCCAGGATCAGGTTCCCATTTAAAGTGGCCTCTAGAGAAGCACGAGTGTTTAACATCAGTGACCAAAGCAGCTGTGGAACTAATTACAACACTTTGCCCAATATTTCATCAAGGACACTACAGCCCCTGTATCCATATGCCATTAATGGAAGGCAAAAGGCGAAGTCAACAACCGGCACTTGAGGAGATTAATATCTGAGTTGGGGGGTGGAGGGGGCTGCTGCCTCCTGGTAAATTCGAGGCGGGAGGGGCTTGTAACTCAAGAAATGATCTGAGGGAGCGAGATGAAAACCAGAGATGGTGGCTAAATAAGTAGAAAGATTTCTAAGTGTGCTGGGCTGGGCTGTTTGCACAGTAGCAGCCCTCGCTGTGCACGAGCTGTTCCAAAGCGGAGCGCGCGAGCCCTGCCAGATGTCCCGTCCACCCCGTGCCTTGCATGGGAGCAGCAATGTCATGCATCCACAAGAGTTGTGCAACTCGCACTAAGTATCAGCGCTGGAACCCTGCCCGGACTAAGCCCTGGTCATTCATAAATATGGACAGAACCCAAGGTCTTGCTTATAAACACTCTTACACACAGTTATGCAAGTGACTGAATAATTCAGGCTTTCTTCCCAGATAGAGCATAATATTGAGCTGTGTAAGAACACAGCTCTGCTCTGGCACAGTCTGACCTCTGAGTACATCTGCCCTTCTCTCCAGCAAAGCTTGTAAACCCGGGAAGAGCAAAGCTGACGGAAAAGCTTGCAAAACCGCAGCCATCTCATGGCAGCGTCCCCTCCTCCTGAGCAGCCCCCATCTCCTGCCAGGCTCCTCTTGTCCGCTTTGCACTTTGACGTAAGAGCAGGATCCTAAGAAAAGGGAACTGGTACCAGCTGTCCCGCGGGGGACACGAGCCCAGCGGCAGCCAGGCTGTGACGGGCTGTTAGGGCCTTCCCACACCTGTGTGCAGCTTAACACAGCGCATAAGGCCAGCCCCACATGTGGCGGTCACCATGCAGAAGGGAATTACGTTCCCAGGCGCCATCCCAGACCTTCTGCTCCACTTCGGTACCACAAATGCACTTCCTCACAGAGCTGCCGTAACAGCTGGATAGCTAGAACTTAGAGAAGGCTTTAAATTTAACAACCAAGTTTTCCCCTCGAGTAAAGTGCAAACTACGACCGTCACCCGCCCTGGTTACCAAACACCTTCTCCTGAAGCAGCTTTTTCACAGTGACTTGCTAATGCACCTTCGTATTGACCGACTTTCTGCCTCCGTCCTCCCATTCATGCCTTGCCCAGGCCATTTCTGAAACCCGTTTCCTCTCCTTGTGCGTGGCCATGATACCGTGCATTACGGACAAAGGTGCCGCGCTCCATGAATGCTCCCATTGACTCCGCGCAGAGCTCGCGCCGGCACAAAGAGCCGCGCGCTGAATAGCATCAGGACCCAACTCCAATTTCCTGCGTTTCAGAAATTCAAGGTGCTGGCTGATTTAACACGTCCCGAGCCACATGTGAAAATGCTCCGGCCACACTCTTCCTGCCTTCCTCGGCGGCCGTGTGTGTTTCCACTTTGCATAAGAGCAACACGGCAAAGAAATACAAACGGCTCATCCCTTTGCAAGGTGACTTTAGGATCCCCTTCGAACTCGGCCATTTCAGAATTTCATTTTACGAGCAGTCCATTATCTACACGCACCATATCAGAAGAACAGACAACAACAGCTTTTTGCAGGTTTAGTTATTTGATCCCTGCAGCAACGCGCTGCCGACACAGTTTTATAGCACTCTGTGGAGTTTTCCAGCAACACTTCTTCCATCTCTACAGCACACAACGCAATTGCAGCACGGCCCCTTGTACGGGTATAAGCACTCCCCGTCTTTAGAGCCAATTCACTGCTACACGGTATTAAACACAAAAGTTATCTTTCTATACTATATTACATGAAAAGGAAGAATACATCTAGCTATTTAAGCTTCTGTATAATACTTTTAACCTAGAACTGAAAGTGCATGCTTTGAAAGCCTTTTTCTTTGAAACGTTCCGCTAGGTCTTTCATTCTAGATGAGTATTTCACACAAACAGTGCTAACCAGCAGAAATAACCCCTTCCACACTCTCTCCTTACACAAATTCTGACATAATTTCACATTAGAAGTTAATCTGAATGAAAGCACAGACTAGTACTTTGCAGCTGAATCCTCACAAATATCCACAATAAAAAATAAATAAGTAAATAAATAAACCATGACTTTTTCATATTTGTTGTCTCGTGAGGTATTTGTACTACATTTGCCAGGTTTTGATTTGGTGCTTGGTAGGTAACCACAGCAAGGAAAAAAAAAAAAAAAGAAAAAGAAAGAGCAGTCCAATTACTTAATTTTGTCATAAAACATCTTCACTGAGACCCCTAGACAAAAATAAAACCACCTCGAAGTGATCTCTTTTTCAGGAACTATGGAGCACTTTGTAAGAGCAGGGAAGACCTTCCCGACGCCGCTTCTCCCAGGCCTTTGTGCACCCTGCAAGCGCCTCACCGTGCCCAGAGCGAGTGGGCTCCTACTCTCCTTCCACACATGCACCGGGCAAATACCACAGACAATCTGCTAGAGAAGAGGGTTCTTTTTTTTTTCCAAAACAAAGAAACAAAATATAAATATAAAAAGCTACTTTATTTATTTATTTA